>JAKSZP010017479.1:0-84094 GCA_022478985.1 Massospora cicadina
GAGGAAGAGCACCCTATGCCGAAGGTCATCCAGAGCAGCGTTGAGCATTGATGAGTGTACTCTACTTGAACCAATGAAGTATTTGACCAAGTGTCCAAAGCGGTGTTCTCATGCCCCAGTCCTTTTATCACTGGAAATCTAGGCAAGAGGGGGGATGTGTTGGGATTTTTGCCCATATTCCCAGCCTGCTAGATTACCTGGTGTCGCTAGGGGAAAATTCCCTAAGGTGAAGTAAATCAGAAATCAGTTGGCCCAAGTTTTGGAGGAACTATGTTTGGGGGATTTTGGGATATTTAGCTGGTCATACCCATCGGGGATTGAACTGGATGAATACTTAAGATCTCATCAGACATAGTTGCTGACAAAATAGGGGCTTCTGATAGTGATTAACCATCAGGTGTACCAGCTGGGATTGGTCAAGTTTCATCACTGACTAATTGGAAATGTATAACAAGTTGTGAGGTGTGTGATGCCACCTACAACTAGCAAATCGGGTGGTTGGTGTGCAACCTGCCTTAATGGGTAATAAGTATCATACCTAAGCAGGTCGCTAGCCAAATATAGTTGGTTTGCTTGGATCGAGAGGAAAACGTTAGGGACACCTTTTCTGACTCTTTCTGTTTTAGGTCACAAGGATGTAGAATGACAGAATCCTACCCAGGATGGGATAGACCATCGTTGCCAAGACAAAGATGGGTGATTCAATGGCAATGGTTGCCATTTTATCAAAGAGGTGACAACTGAGGGTTATATGACTGAATCCCCGCTATAAATATCCTAAGATTCACTATAATAAAGAACAGATAGTTAGATCATATCACAGATATATAGTTCTAAGTTGTTTCACCTGGTATATGGCTTAAAGATTAAACTATAATCAGCTTTCAGTTGTGCTATTCTTCTCAAAGATATTATTACTGTGTGCAATAATTGAAAGACTCTTAGAGAAAAGAGTAAAAATCTGAGCTGGGATCTAAAGAAGGAGACACAATTGAGGATTGCTGCCAACCTTGTGTTGGACTGAAGAGACTGTCACCAGGGAATCTCAGCAAAGATCAGGTTAGACAGAATGAGGAAACAATTCCCTACAATTACGACATTACAAGTATTTATTTGGGAATACTGGCCGAGAGAGTTAGGCTGAGATATAAGAATTCATTTTTAACTACAGATGATAGTTGTCATATTATTATCAAACAATAATCTATTATACTATACAACGTGACAAAGTGCATGAGGAAATGAACCTGTGCAGTAAAAAGATTAATAGGGTTGTTGCCAATAATAACCCAACCAAATAGTTTTTACACATAGTCAGTAATTATGGTAAAATGATTTCCATATGATAAGGTTAGAAATTCTTTTTACCCATTAGTACTTCCAAACACTCTCATTATGTAACAATATAGTTGCATTCAATTTTTGATAGGGGTTTACTATATTACAATGCAATGATCAACTAAGTTTTTGTTGCGCTGGGATAATATATCTCCTATAGCTATATATTGCTAGCATCAATGAAAAGTAAAAATGGTTTGACATAATTAGGATGCACAACTACAGGAGAATGGGAGAGAGCTACATGTAATAGGTCAAAGGCCTGTTGTTGCTCCTCTTTCCACTGGAAGGATATTCATTTCTTCAACAATTATAACAAAGAATTAGAGGTGTTGGAAAAGTGTGGAATAAACTGCAATAATATCTGACCATCCCTAAAAAGTCCTGTACAGAACATAGAAATTTTGTGAGAATCTTAGAAATGGCCATAACTTTGTTATCCATTGGGGATATTCTGGCCTTATTTCCCTATGGACCAAAAAATCATTTTTCATTTTGAAAAAGGAACATTTGGATGGCTTTAGCTTTATTGAAGCTTGAAGTAATCGTTGAAAACATTCCTTAGGTGTGCCAGGTATTTAAAAAAGCTCTCAAAATGGTCATATTGTTAAGATAGGCTAACACTAAAGTGCGTTTGTAATCTCCTATTTATATGTACATGGCCCTTTGGAAGATTGCAAAGGCATTGTATAACCCCTGCATCATTTTTTAGGCTCAAATAATCTATTACTAGAAATGAGGGCGCATTTTCTTGATATTCAGGAGATAAGTTAATCAGCCATAACCCACACGGCGAGATTCATTGCCAAAAAATGCAATCATGAAATTAAGTGTAAGGAATCATTTTTAAGGTAAAGGAAAACTATCTTTACATGTAATAGAATTTAGTCGGTGATAGTCCATATCAACTTGATATCTGCTATCTTTTTTATGATTTAATAAAAGAAGAGAATCCCACAGGCTTTCTGGATGGCACAAGTAGCACACTTCTATCAGTTGTTTTAATTCCAGGGCGACTAGATTTCACAACTTTAGATTTCTGGTAATCTTGATATTTTAAGGGGTGATCCTCAGTTTTGAATTTTTGAATTACTCCTGACATCTTCACATAGTCACCTGACTCCAATGAAAAATATTGATATATTCCTCAAGAAGGGTTTCTACATTCTGGATCTCATAGGGAGTGAGGCTGTTACCAATCTTACTTTTGACTAAAGTTACTGTGAGTAATGGGTCAAACCAAATCTTGTAGAGAACCAAAATTTGCATATATCCGCAATATTTTTAATAGGACAGAGTTTTGCATAGGTGATGAGAGCATTTGAGAAACTTGGAGGGCCTGATTAATTAGATTCCCTAATAAAATAGAGATGGATTTTTCATAGGCAAGGTCTAAAATTCCAGGAGAGGTTAACGCTTCTTTGATAGAAGGGTTTAGGTGTCCCCTAAGCTCTAAGATGTGATTAGGAGGGGTGAGAATCTGAATCCCTGTATCCACACTAACTTGTGAGCCAGAGGGTATTGTAATAGGATGGGGCATACAGAGGTACTTCATCCTCAGCATCCACAGCATCAGGAGATAACTTAGTTTTGCACTCCAGGTTTTGCTAATCTACTTTACAAATTGAGGTGGGATATTCAATGAGGCAGGCACATTTTAAGGCCCCTTTATTTTTGATTGTGAGATCAAATAATAATGGTATCTGATATCCTAAAAGTGAGAGGTATTTTCTCTAGGAGCAATAATGCAAATTAGATTTCCGCATTAGTTATACTCCAATTAATCAATCCATACTTACTGTTTTCTATGATAGTGGGAGTGGAAATAATAGTTTACTGAATCAGAGGGTAAGGCAGAATACACCCCAATCGCCTTAGTAGACTGATTTCCTACCATCTCATATTCAGCTTCAGGAATCAAGTATGGAGCTATTTTGGTTATCTTCATAAGTTAGGAGGATACAACGTTAACCAGAGAGACAGGATTGATTATAACCAGGACTTTAACCTTTTGAATCACTACCTCATCCCATACCACCAAAGATCTAAATTGAGAATTAAAAGATAATAAACTTTTGTTAGGTAATTTTAGTGAGATAAGCAGAGGATTTTGCCATGGACAAAAAAGAGGGTTTTCAATGCGTTTGAAAGGTTTTCAGGTAATGTTTGGCTTTTACTAGAGGAGCTGGCAGTGAGAATTTGATTGGGTAACAGAGCAATGTAAAAAAAGAAGGCTGAAGATGTTAATTTCCTTGAATAGTAAGAGATACTTTAATCTCAAAAGAAGCTACTAATACAAAACATATTGCTGTGCTGGTCATAGATCTAGAAGGTTGGATAACTTGTGTGTCTTCAGCAGATGAAGTCTCGTTTCCTATGATAAATGATCTTTTGCTGCCTTACTTTGATGAAGCGTGTGCAGAAGTTTATGATGTGGCCATTTTCTTGCAATATTTTCAAAATAATCAGGCGTAGGAAAATTTGGGGGGCATAACCACTAACACTTGAGGATGAGGCTTATTGTTTATATGGGGTGGTACAGTAGATAAAAACAGGTCAGCAGAAATCTTCATAATAGCTTCTTTGATAAGCATGAGAGACGTAAGGGTGGGTTATAACACCTTAATATAGAATATGATATTGGGCTTCTTTTCTCATGCCAATAGAGAGGTGGTGATAGTATCATCTGATGTAAGGTGATTCCCTTCGACCAAAGCCTGAGCCTCAAGATAAAATTGGTGAGTAAACTCATTAATGGATCTACACAACTAAAGCTAATTCCCAAAAATGTCTGTTTCTGGTTAGAAAGTGTAAGTCACTCAAGAAATCTTGAATAATAGCAGCCTTGGCAACATTACAGGTATAGCAGTTCATCAGATAAGGTACTATAATGTCTTGAGCTCCGCAGATAAGTCAATTTGTCAGGTATTTAAAATACTGGTTATTGATCACCTCCTCCATTGCATTTTCATAAAAATATAGAAAAATAATATACTTCCTTCTCCTAGTATTCACTTCACTTTAAATGAGGCATAAACATGCTATTTGGAGGTGTTGGAGGCTGAATGATGTAAGCAACACTGGGGGCGCCCCTTCACCTAGGGATGAAATGATATCTCAGGAATATTATCAGGTGGAGAGCATCGCTTAAATTTTGTAGTTCATTAACATCTTCAATAACTAAATCTACTTGCTCATGGGTGCCAAAAGGGCTGACTTTATGGAGAAGAGCTGGGTTTAATGGTGAATTTCATTTTTTAAACTTGTAGTTGTATCTCAAATTTTGAGTTGATTTTTCTCAATGGCAGGGATCTGTTGCTCTAAGCCTCATATTACGTTGGGTAAAATAGATAAGGTTTCAAGGCGTTCATGATGCGCGCCCAGAGAAAATTCAAGGAGGAAAAGCACTCCACCTGGGTGAGTTGTGCTCCTTAAATCGCATGTCTGATTTTATCATTGATATTTTAATTTGCCAAAATTAATGACTAAAGTCAATCATCAGGGATTTTGGGATCAGTACTGGGTCCAGGAGGGCCAGGGGACCAACATCAGCTGAGCATGCCATCACAACCACGGACGCCAGGTTTGCCAGGCATTACAAGAGGGCCAGCATCACCGGCATCCCAGGGGGTCCAGAGGAACAAATATTGTCCCAATTATCTCATTTGTCATATATTAGCTCTTTGAGGAAATGGAGGCGTTTATCTACAAAGTACATATAGTTATCAATTTAGTTTGTGCTCCTGTGGTATGATCACAACCTGGCTTTAAATAATAACTTCTAATTAACTGAAATAATTGGAAAGCACCATTTGTACTAATCTCATGATCACTCATCAAGAAATGTTCACACAACCCGCATCTCATTGATGAGTTGCCAGTTTTCCAATATGGTGCTTCAGTTCTCACTGCTGAAGTGAGAAGTAGACTGAAAAATTGGAGGAGTTGAAAATGCAAAGTCCCCAATGATTGTGGTGCTAAAGTTTTTTCTGATGATGGGACCTGGCTACTTGCAATATATGGTACAGGATGAGATGTACAAATTGGCAAAAATAGCGCTTAGAACGCCCTGCTATAACCTGTTTTCCATCAAATGAAGAGCTATCAGACTAACTCATTATAAGGGCTGGTATCATGAGGGCTCATCTTCTATTTGCTCGAAATTTGGGGATGAAGGACCTAGAAAAGAGGATCTGGAGAGCTTCAGCGAAATCTATGCTTTTGTAATTGATACTGTTCCACAGAAAGAATGTGGAGGTTTGCCTCCATAGAAACGGGAAATAAAAATTTGCAAGTCAGTGTAATTTCTCCAGAGTGCATATTGATTGCCCAGTCACTGAGGTGAGCAGCTTCATGATCTGAATAGTGTCTGATGCCTAATCATTATCATTCGTTGTTTTTATAATTTTTCTGGGAACTCAGAGTGTAACCTGGCAAGGAGATTAGTTTTGTTGGGACAAAGGGGTTTTAATCCAAACACCTCTTGATAAAAAGTCTAGGGCAACCTTAGCCCCAGGCAATAGGTACTTGAAGGGGTTTCCTTTTAGTAGAAAATCCCTACTCAAGGGGAAAAGCTACTTGAGTCTCATATTCAGAAAATATCTTAACTAATTTACAACAAATGAAAACCAATATATATAGAAAAATAGTGTAACCTTCTTCTGCTTTCAAACCTAGTTACATAAGAGATCAGGTGATTATTTTCAGGGAAAAATCTACAACTGCTTCTAAGCTGGGATCTATATTAACATGCAATTGGGGATTCTGTGACATTATGGCTACTTTTTTCAAACAGTATTCAATCGCATAGGTTGAATTTGAACCCCTATATTGGGAGGCTTATGTCAAACAGGATTAAATTGCATAGGCCAGGATTGGAACCCAATATCAGGAGGATCTGATAAAGTGATTAGGAGACTATCCCTGACAATAGTTTCATCTAAATCTTTAGATCATCTAAAATACGTCATCATATTGACTCAAATCCTTAATTTTTACCAGAATCTCAACGCACACCATTCATATACTTTTGACTTCTATCAATCTGCCTCCTCCTTAATGCAGAGAATTTATAATGTCATCTTTGAAAACTGTTGTTTTCTCAATTAAGTTTCTTAAAAATGGCTCATTTGGATACAGGGCTGACGTTTATTTGCAATCAACTTAGTATCTAAGGTAGTTAGTGTTATGGAGCTTGCTGATGATAATAAGACTGTCCTGGAACTCCAGGAGGGTAAACTTTGAAACCCCAGCCAGAATACCTCAGGTATAGCCATCCATATTGATAGTTGAAAAAGGCAGAGAGCAACTGCGAGGTCTAGCCAGAAATTCCCAAAAAAAGAAATTATCTTTACTAGATAAATGTAAAAATTTAGTAAATGGTTATTATCAGTTTATAGCCCTAGTAACCTTTTTACTGCACAGTTTTGGCTTCCTCGTGCACTTCATTGCATTGTATAGTAGAATGGGTTATTAATTGGTAATAGTTGATGACTATTATCTGTAGTTGAGTATGAATTCTTATATTTTTGCATAACGCTTGGCCAGTATTCCCAATTAAACACTTGTAATGTTGTAATCGTAGGGATTCATTCCCTTTCCCTGTTCAACCCAATCTTCTACTGAGATACCCTGGTGACAGTCTCTTCTGTCCAACACAAGGTTGGCAGCAATCCCCCAATTGTGACTCCTTATTCTCTAGATCCCTGCTCAGATCTTTACTCTTTTCTCTAAGAGTTTTCCAATTATCGCACATTGTAATAATATCCTTGAGACATAATAGCACAATAGAAGCTGATGATAGTTTACTCTTTAAACTATATCCCAAGTGAATAATTTAAAGCTATATAGCTCTGTTCTCGTAATTACTCCTCCTTCTTTTAGTTAAAGTGAACCCTAGGGAATTTATAGTGGGGAATCAGTCATATAACCCTTAGTTGTCACCTCTTTGATGAAACGGAAGCCATTGACATTGAATCACCCATCCTTGTCTTGGCAACGATGGTCTTCCCATCCTGGCTATGATTCTGTTATTGGACATCCTTGTGACCTAAAACAGAAAGAGTCAGAAAACGTGTCCCTAAAGTTTTCCTCTCAATCCAAGCAAACCAACCATATTTGGCTAGCGACCTGCTTAGGTATGGGACTTATTACCCATTAAGGCAGGTTGCACACCAACCAATAGATTCGCTAGTTGTAGGTGGCATCAAACACCTCACAACTTGCTATACATTTCCAATTAGTCAGGGATGAAACTTGACTAATCCCAGATGGTACACCTGATGGTTAATCACTATCAGAAGCCCCTATGTTGTCAGCAACTATGTCCGATGAGATCTTAAGTATTCATCCAGTTCAATCCCCGATGGGTATGACCAGCTAAATATCCCAAAATCCCCCAAACATAGTTCCTCCAAAACTTGGGCCAACTGATTTCTGATTTGCTTCACCTTAGGGAATTTTCCCCTAGCGACACCAGGTAATCTAGCAGGCTGGGAATATGGGCAAAAATCCCAACACATCCCCCCTATTGCCTAGATTTCCGTGATAAAAGGACTGGGGCATGAGAGCACCTCTTTGGACACTTGGTCAATTACTTCATTGGTTCAAGTGGAGTACACTCATCAATACTCAAAGCTGCTCAGGATGATCTTTGGCATAGGGTGCTCTTCCTCTTTCTCCTCGCTACTGCCTTCTCAGAGCGCGGTCCCATGACCTACTATCATGCCAGGCTGATTGAGTTACTCGTGATGTTATTAGTCCTGAAATCCAGTTTCCCCCATCAGGGTATATGACCCACTGCATATTCAGGATTCTTGGTCTGGCGTCCATGATTACCTGATTTTCTCCTTGTCCTAGACATGAGACTCTTGCCGTCAATGTTCATTTCATGGCTCAATTAAGAATACTTTTTTTATTCGCCCTTGTTATTTATCTCATAACCTCTTGGCTCAAGTCATTCCTACTTTTCTCTTTAAGAGCTTATCTCATTAATTTTAAGATTAATTTCTCCAAAATGGAGCTTAATGGATTGTAAAGTGCATAATGTTGACTTCCATATAAGTCTGACATCCCACCTACATCCAGCTCATATGTTGAATTCTAAGTCATGATACCACAGCTTCTGAATAGTTTGTATGATCCAGACCTCCGTCTCTTCCAGGAAATAAGTTGGGATGCTCAGCATAACCTCTTTTATGGTCCTTCCAGGACTAATACGCCTAGTCTGGCGCCAGCGGCTAGTCTTTCTGTCAAATTACCAGAAATAGTAGATAATCCCTCTGAAAACAAGCTTGTGATTGTTTTAAACAACTCTTGGCTTATTCTTCTTCTGCCATCGATTCCAGAGTTGGACTTCAATACTCTCCTGGATTCAGCTCCTTTTGCTGATGCACTGACCATCATCATAGCTGCTCTGGAGATTATGCCGTTTGCTCTTGATCGCTCATTTCTTGTTGGGTCAGACCTTCTTCCTGAGTTCCTCTTCTGACTCAGACAATATTACAAACCTGCTGTTCTGGATACCAAGCTCACCATCAATAATAGTATTCACTTCAAGCTCCTCTATGCTGAACTCTGGGCCCAAGTCACTGAGGCTTTGTCCCAAGAGCTGAATCCCTCTGATTTTGATAACATCCTGGATCAGATACCACTGCTTACGCTCTTTGCTTTGCTGGCCAAGTACTACAAAGTTGTTCCACGAAGCTTCCATCCTTGGCCTGGTTTCACAACTCCTTCAGCTTTAGCTTCCAAGAAGCCCGCAGTCATCGCTTGCAGGATGCTATCTGCTCACTACACATCTATCTCTTCACCAGCACTTCCCATCAGTATCTTCTGATGATGGCTTTGATAGGGGGCATGATTCAGCAACCCCTGTCAAGAATCCCTTGTTCATTGCTGGCCCACATGTCCGGTGCTCTTGATGAACCCAGTTGTCAGGCGCTTAAGATTAATCTTTTCGGATCCAGTACCATATTGGGATTACTCAGGTTTATTTGCCAATTGCCTCTTCTTATACTGTTGCTTTCCTCCACGCTCTGGGGTTTCATAATTGGCTTCATCCAACATTTTCAGTTTCCCTTCCCCTAGTCACTTTCTCGCAGGGTTCTGCGTCCACTCAAAGTATGTGGTTTTGTGTAGGTCTAGCCCTTGCTCTCATCTTATCTCACATCAATTTTAATGGGTTGTTCATTCCTACCAAGATCCATCCTCCGTCCCCAAGAGGTGACATAGGCGGAATCATCCCTATACTAAGGACCATTAATAAAAAATAAAAAATATATAATTATATCAGTTTTTTCTCTATGCAGTTTATATTCTTTTTTCCAATATTTTTTATCAATTTTTCATCTTTATTCTTCTTTTTTACATGGGACTTGACCTTGTTTCAGTTCAGAGGTCCATTTTTTCCCCAAACTGGGTCCTGGGTACTTAAACCTGCCAGTTTTCTATGGTTCAAAGGTCCTTTTTTGGACTTAACCATCTAGATTAGTTCAGAGGTCTTTTTTTTGGACTTGACCTAATCATCAGGACATGACCAAATTAATGGTTCATCAGTTCTTTGGGAACACTTTTATTTTTTTCCTCGATCCATTGCTTCAGATACTTACCATGGACTTGATTCACAGCTCTTCCATATAAGAGATTCTTGATGGAGTAGGCATCAGTCACCATCTTGGTGATAACTTCAAACAGACCTGACAACAACACATCTAGTTTATTTCTTCTTATGAAACCATGCATATAGTAATAGGCAACTCTTTCCCCTATTCAATATTCTGCTAAGGCCAGTCAGTTCTTATTGTCCATCAATTTCACTTAGCTTTTCTTCAATGTTGTATTGAATGCTTGTGATTACATTTCAATCAGGATATTTGTCAGTTGATTCAAATAATGCTTGGTACTCATCTCTGAAATAGGTTCCATCATCAAACATAAAATCATTGGCACTGCGGCCTTTCTCCCATACAACAACTCAAATGGCATCTTTTCCATAGCCATATGATGATTAATATTATAAGCAAACGTCACCAAACTCAGGTACGTTCCCCGCGCGGAAGTTCTTCCTGAAACTAGCTTCCTCAGCGTCATGGACAGTGCTCCATTCACCCATTCTACCAGTCCATTTTTATTCAGCCAGTAGGGTACTGAAACGACTCCTCTGATCCCCATTATCTCATTTAATCTTGGGATCACATGATATGTGAAGTTGGTCCTATTATCACTAAACAGGACCTGCGGACATTCGTGCTGGTATACTACTTGATCCAAATGAACCTTGCAGTACTGGTAGCGTCTACTCTTGTTAGGGCCTTCATCTCAACCCATCTCGTCAGATGGTTGATGGCAACTATAATGTACTTGAACCCCTGTGCTCATCATCAGCGGTCTCATCATTTCAATGGACACGTGTGCCAGGCAAATCTAGGGCGGACCAGTTGGTATCCAGTTGTATTCTTATGTGGTTTGTGCAGTCTGCACTCCATGCAACAAGCCATATAATCTGCGACATTGTAGTTGATCGATTCCCAGTAATAGTACTAGCAAATAAGATCGGTTGTTTTCCTCAGGCCTCCATTCCCAACAACCTTGTGAACTGCTTGTACTATAGCTGCTCTTTCCAACGGTTTCAGGAATAATAACCGCTTCCCATGGATCATCTTAAATACTTGTCCATCCATAGTCTCGGTGTTTTCCATCACTTTCCAAAGCGCACCTTGTATTAAGTCTCTTCCCCAATTTTTCTGTTGACCATTATCTGGACTAGCTCATCCGCCTGCAGGTATACCATCTGGACCATTGGTAACCGCAATAAGCCATCCACATTCTGGTGAGAAGCCCCCGCTCAGTGGAAAATCTCATAATTGTAAGCCTGGAGCTTAAGTGCCCATTGGGACAGTTGTCCTTCTGGCTCTCTCATATTGTGCAGCCAATGCAGCAAAGAGTTGTCCATACCACCTTAAAGTGCATTCCATGGATGTAACCTAAAACTGCTTACATGCATAAATGACTGCAAGGCATTCACACTCAGTCATGGTGTAGTTCCTCTCAACGGATGAGAGTGTCCAGCTCACATATGCCACCAGACGTTCGTCCCTAAGTTCATCTACTTGGCTTAGTACAGCGCCAATCGCCATTAATAAAGCAATAGTTTGAATAATAAACTACCAATCAAAATTCAGATATTTCAGAATCGGCAAATCTATTAAATACTGTCATAGCTCATTGAAGGAGTCCTGGGCCTCTTCATTATATACAAATCCTTTTTTTAAATCCTTCAATAAATGGAATAATGGCTTGGCTATTTGGGCGAAGTCCTGAATAAGTCTTCTAAAGTATCCAACCATTCCAAGGAACACTTAGATATCTCAGATACTCTTTGGTACAGCCATCCGTTCTATGGCTTCTATCTTCTGGGTTTGCAGCTGCAATCCACTGGAGTTGATTATGAATTCCAGATACTTCAACTCTTTCTTAAAGAAGTGACACTTCCTCAGCTTAATCTTAAGGTTAGCTGCGGACAGTCGCTTGAATCTTCTTCCAAGTGGTGTAGGTGATCAGTAAACGTCCTACTGAACACGTTTATATAGTCCAGGTACACCAGGACACACGACAACTTCAAGCCACTTAGTATCACGTCCATGGCCCTCTGAAATGTTGCAGGCGCATTGCATAGACCCTGGGGCATCCTCGTTGGTTGGTATAGCCCCTGCACGTTCATAATCGAGCATTTTTCCTGGTCTTCCTTTGGCAAGTCAATATGCAATATCCCAAGATCAGATCCATCGCGGAGAAATACTTCGCTTCTCTTAATTAATCTAGGGCATCAATAATCCTTGTTAGGGGATACAATTCTTCTTCATAATTTTATTCAGCTTTTGGTAGTCAATCACCACCTGGTTGGATCCATCCTTTTTTTTCACAATCAGAATCAGACTTGCCCAGGGACTTGACAATGGAACTAGAAGCTCATGCTTCACTAGTTTGCTGATTTCATCCTCCACTACCACTTCAGTGGCTTTTGATTGTTGGATTGGTCTCATCCTGATTGGCAAATTTTCCCTGGTGTCAACCTTGTGGATTATGTCTTGTGGACATCCCAAATCATGGTCATCCTGAGCAAACACTTCCCAATACTTTTTGAATAGTTTGAGCACCTCCTCTTGCTGGCCTTCTAACATATCAGCGAGTTGCTCTTGATCAACCAATAGGTTGATACTCTCAGTTACCACGGCTGGTAATCCCATCTCATTGAGAGTTTCAAAATTGTGGAATTTCTTCATTTTGGACATCAGGATCAGGTGAACAAAAGTGATGATCCGATTCTTCCTGATCATCATCATTTTTTCACTTAAATTGCCAGGAGAACTCGATTTCTCCATGGCCCGGCATTAGTATCCCAGAAGCCACCCATGGCTCCACTCTGGACTTCTTCTAGGGGCTTCCAACCTCCCCATACAACAGCTCAGGTATCTCCAATGTCAACCCCATGTCAACTATAATCTGCGATCCTGGTGTTATGGTTCTCTCATTCTTGATCCTCAGTAATAACCCTGGTTCTCTGGGATTTCCATCAGCATTTTTCATCACTTCTGACCAACTAATTAGTAACACATCATGACAATGCCGTCATTGAATATTAAATGGATGAAGTTGTTTCTCCTATTCAGTGGAGCTTCACCATTCTTCTGATATACCAATGATAACGTCTGACCCAATATGTTCAGTATTATCCTCAAAGTTACATTTAAATCTGTACATATGTAGAAATTATATATCCCAATCAGAATGACATAGTTTTGGTTGGCCAAAACTATTGCTGGCGCAGATACCACCTATGACTCAAATTTTAGTGGCAAAGCGCTATACGCTCCACATGATATGGTGGTATTCAGCCCAGCTGTCCGATACTCATTCTTGTGTTCCAAGTCTGGCGAGATCTTCATCCTCTTTACCAGCTTGGTCAAGACAATGTTGATGGGCGCTCCACTGTTGACAATTGCCCTCACCTGCACTCAATTCACTTGTATGTCTATATACGTACACTCAGAGTATTGCAATATAGTGTTTACTGAGTGAATGGTGGTACTATTAGTGAATCTAGGTTCATGAATAATTTGTGCTGATAAATCAGGAAACAAATCCTTTATCACGCTGAGAGAGATGACAAATTGGTTTTAACTAATCAGACTTCAGATAATTCTTCAGGATTCTTGGCAGTCAGAATCTTGTCCGCCAGTTGTCAGGTGTACAGCCAGGCAACTTCCTTGATTATCTCAGGGTCGATTCTATTCACCCCAGCTCTGGTCACGGCATTTACATCCAAATTGACCACTTGATACAGCTGATCCTGCTCGTGGTCTATGAACAGATCGCTGATATCAATTTCCTCAGTCATAATGTCAGGAGGAACAGGCTTCTCCGCAGCTCTAGACTGTTACCCATCTAGTTCACAGGCCCTTTTCCCAATTCCTTAGTTGCTGCTGACTCTTTGACCTGGACCACGTTGATCTGATCCTTTGGCTTCTTACAGTGCACGGCGAAATGTCCTTTCCCACCACATTGGTAGCAGACCTTTTCCTTCTTGTTTAACCATCTGAATTCTTTGGGCTTATTCCCCACCACGATTCAATTAGTCATCTCTTTAGCTCCTTCATTTCACTTCGTGGGATTCAGATTGCATATCAGATTGGATTTAGGCTTCTATTTGAGAATCAAATGTCGCTCCCAAAATCTTTAAATTATCTACTATTTGTGAGGTAGTTATTTCCATCATAAACATAGAAGACATCATGCAATGCAAAAAATGATAGTGCCAAAGGGCCGCTTGCAAGGAGATTCTGGCATCAAAGTCATCCAATACTTTTGCTCCAACCAGGATCTGTGACTCTTGGTAAAACCTATCCATGAAGCTAGCTAGAGACTTGTCTTTATGGAACTATATTCCCATAAATTCCTTTTTGTGCTTCAAAATGCGCATCAGACTCCCAAACTCTTTCATGATGGCCACCTTTGCCTCAGCATATGACCAGATGTACCCCTCCAGGTGAGGTAACATTAAGTTCTGACAGTCAGTGTCTAGGAAATTCATGACCGTCAACGCCTTTTGACGATCCCTGTAGCTTTCATGGTCATGTCAAACAGTCGGAAAAACGCTGGGGCGTTATCCCAATGGAACATTGGCAATTTTGGCATTGCCTTAAATTCCTCTGAGTTATCTCTGGTTGATCATCTAGATTTGGCCACTCGGCTAACTTGAGGAGTAACTTCAGGCGTCATCTCAAAAATGGAAGCAAAAGTATTTGGCATGTTCCTTGGGGTATTTGATTTCCCAAGTATCATGTGAGGACTTCTTTCTTTGGTATCGCTTGCCATATCTAGCTCAACAGCACATTTGTGAGCTTTAAGTTCCTCCGCTTTTTAATTATTCTCTCTATATCCACAACAAAATTTCTCAAATGAATGCAATCTGATTTACACTCTATTTTCAGATACAAGACCTCTCAAACGAGGTCCCCTTCTTTCTTCTTCAACGAAGTTACTTTACCAAGTACCTTGTTCCCAAAGCTTGCTACATTATCTATCCCTTTTTCCACCTTGGCAACTCGTCCTTTCAAGGCTGCGAACTCCCAATGGTCTGCTGAGTTTAGAGCATTCTGGTTTACAGTGGCTAACTCAGTCCACAGTTTGCATAACTCTTCTTTGTATGACATTCTTATAAGTTCTTCACTCAACTAACCCGTAGTGAGCACCAACTTTTAAAAATTTATTAGAGGGTTATTATCAATTTACAACCCTAGTAACCTTTTTACTGCACAGGTTTGGTTTCCTCGTGCACTTCATTGCATTGTATAGTAGAATGGATTATTAATCAATAATAGTATGATGACTATTATCCATAGTTGAGTATGAATTCTTATATTTCGGCCCAATGCTTGGCCAGTATTTATGATTAAATACTTGTAATGTAATAATTGTAGGGATTTGTTCCCTAGCCTTGTTCAGCCCAATCTTTGCTGAGATACCCTGGTGACAGTCTCTTCTGTCCAACACACAGTAAGCAGCAATCCCCCAATTGTGACTTCTTCTTCTCTAGATCCCCACTTAAATCTTTACTCTTTTCTCTAAGAGTTTTCCAATTATCGCACACAGTAATAATATCCTTGAGAAATAATAGCACAATCGAAGCTGATGATAGTTTACTCTTTAAACTATATCCCAAGTGAATAATTTAAAGCTATATAACTCTGTTCTCGTAATTACTCCTCCTTCTTTTAGTTAAAGTGAACCCTAGTTAATTTATAGTGGAGATTCAGTCATCTAACCCTCAGTTGACACCTCTTTGATGAAACGGAAGCCATTGCCATTGAATCACCCATCCTCGTCTTGGCAGCAATGGTCTTCCCCATCCTTATATAGGATTCTGTCGTTGGAAATCCTTGAGACCTAAAACAGAAAGATTCAGAAAATATGTCCCTAACGTTTTCCTCTTAGTTCAAGCAAACCAACCATATTTGGCTAGTGACCAGCTTAGGTAATGTGACTTGTTACCCATTAAGGCAGGTCATGCACCAACCAGTTGATTCGCCAGTTGCAGGTGGCATCACTCGCCTCACAACTTGATATTTATTCCCAATCATTCAGTGATAAAACCTGACCAATCCCAATCAGTACACCTGAAAGCTAATCACTATCAGATGCCCATACTTCGGTGGCAACTCTGCCCAATTAGATCTTAAGTATTCATACAGATTAATCCACAACGGATATGACCAGGCGAATATCCCAAAATCCCCCAAACGTAGTTACTCCAAAACTCAGGACAACCAATTTCTAATTCACTTCGCCTTAGGGAATTTTCCCCTAGCGATTCCAGGTAATCTAGCAGGCTGGGAATATGTGCAAAGATCCCAACAATGTATAGAGGAACAATTAAACTCATAATTAACTTGGATTTATATGATTTTTTATATTAATAAATTTAGCAGAAAGGAATAAGTGGCAACAGTGGTACCTGTTGGGGACCTCTGCCCTATATGTTCACTGAATGGGGAACTGGAGCCAAGTGCACAACTGTCAAATATATCTTGTAATTTAATTATTGTGGACTGATTTTCTAAATAATTTCCAATCTAATTTGATCTGACCCAACCAATCTAAATTCATATTAAAATTTTTGGAAAGAAATTTATTCCACCACAATCGCACTTAGTGCGATTGCAATGACTCCTCCAGTGGGCATCAGGTTTTACCTATGGCCGACCATATAATGGCAATTCCATTTACAGGAATAAGTTTATCACACCCATACCTGTCAGGTTGGGCTCATTCATAATACCGAAAGGTGGGGAAGAGCTGATGGGGATTTTCAAGTCCAAGAATGACTTAATTGATTTAACATTGTCAACCATCAATTTATCGTTTCTTTTTTTTAGTACTAGATGGTCAATCTATCATTTCTTGTAGGACTCAAATAGATGGAGGGCACCTATTGGTGAAACGTGCTACTTAACTTCCACTGGTGATGGCTTCTAACCACTGCCACCTCCTGAAAAGCCTTCTATATATTGACCACAACTATTGGGTGGTGAGAAGAGGCAGAAGAGGCACAATTCATAAAAAAGGCTGCTGTTCCCACCTCTCATTTACCACATGGACTATATAACCTGAGAAAATAGGAGTGATGGCTTCTGGCTTCTTTACCTTTTTTATCCAAAATGGAAGTTTCTTCAAATCTAGCCACAGGGGTTGTTCCCCACGGCTTACATTACTCTTCCTTTGTTGAACTGGGGTAGCCGTCACTAGGAACCTAAAAGAGTAACATTCTTGTGCGCCTTGGGTAACTTTATTGCTAAGGTGGCAGCAACCTTCCAAGGGGAGTGGTGAGCATCTGGATGGGTGGTGTAGAAGGCTTCCATCAAAATGCGGCAATTTGTGCAAATATGGGCAATCACCCAGCTGTTTTCTTAGAATTAAAAACCTTCCAGAATACCAAGTATTGTATCAAGTAGCGTGATTTCCAAGATGCCAAAATGGCCTCCATTTCCGCTTCATATGAACCCTCAATCACCATGGGTTCTGGTCAGCAGGTGCATTTTCCTGAAGCTGGGACAACTAGTAAGCATGTAAGATCAGGTGCTGATTCCAAAGCACGGGAAGGGCCAGCTGGAAGGCAGCATTGCCTAAATCTTCCTTTACTACATTAGGACTAGAATGCTTGCTCATGAAATTCCATGAGGGTACTTCAAATGCAGGTGTTGCATATCCAGCATCACCTATGACCCCACCATAATCTCATAGGTTAGAAGAAATTTGTATTTTGCAAACTGCTTGTAATCACTTGTTGCCTTCATCAGGTGCTCTGAACCAGAGATTGGGTAATATAGATTCACTGCATCTGCTTTTCAACAGCAGGACTTTGGGGCGAGGACAAGGACCAATAAGGAATGAAGGGTTGTATTCCAGGGTAAGCTCAAAGAATTAGGATATTGTTGACAACTTAGTGACATTGCTGTATGAAAACTACGCCACGCGAAGATTATCAGCCCAAGTAATATGCATGATGGAAGCACAACGGCGGAGGTATTTTTGAGGATCTTGTTGACACTCTCCACCTGGTCTTCTGACTGGGGATGATATTTCATTGACAGGCATGACTGTATCTTCAAAATAGACAAAATGGCAATCCAAAACCGAGCTATAAACTGTGGCCCTAATTTTTTTTACCACCTCCTGGGATACGCCAAATATTGAGAAGACATGTCAGACAAAAATTTGAGTTGAAACATTAGAAGTAATTGCGGACATATAAGAATAAAAAGAGAGAATTTTGTAAAGCGGTCAATAACCACCATAATTGTGGTGAACTCAATGGTATGGGGAAGCTCAAAAATAGCGTTGATGAATATTGAAGTCCATGGGCGTGTGCCTGCTGCAGAGGATGCAGGGGAATATTCCTTCCTGATCAATCTGACTTAGTGCATGCACATGTCACACAATCGGTGATCCACGCTTGAACATCTTTGGATATTCCCATCCAGTTGAACTTTCATTTTTCTTTGAGATACTCCTTGTTCCCAGGGTGACCCACCACCAGGTATTATGGTTGGATATTACTTCATCCTGGAGTTGGGGAGGCACCCAAACCCGGTCATGTAACATAAGCAGACCCTCTGTTACCAATCAATGAGTGCACTTGTGGCCCAGCACACCAACTGATTGGACAGCTTCAACCTCTCCACACAGGAGGTTTGACCCACCAGCACTTAAGGTACCAATGGCACATTTGGTGCTTAGTCATCTCTAACTATTGGAGTAGTAATAGTAAGAATCTGGGGGAAGAGATCATCATTGTCAACTCCTGAATCTCTTCCTCCGTTGAACTCAGAATTGGGTTGTGACATAACAAATCAGGGAAGATATTTTTGACCAATTTACAAACTTATACTTAGAATTAAAGCTGTACAAGTCAATAAACATCTAAACTTGCCAATATGCCAACTTTTGGGGGTTTTGGAAGTACATCAGAGCTTGATGATCCATCTGCACAATCACCTCATGTGCCTCCACCTGAAGAAGTTCTTCCAGTGAGTCAATGACCATGCTACAACGCCCAAGTCCTTATCATAAATAGCTTAGGAATGTTCAGACGAAGTGAACTTGTGCAAAAAATAGGCTACCAGGTGTTTAAAACCATCATGTGCTTGAAGCAGCACTGCTCCCAGGGTGGCTAACGAGGCGTCACATGCTACAATAAAAGGCTTGGTGTCATGGTTAAATGACATGATAGTGGGTACCAACCCTAAAGATAAGGCTGAGCGGCAGGAGGCCCAGAAGGTGAAGCTTCACGCCGTCCCTGACCTCAAGCACACCTTAGACCAACGCTGGGTACAAGCAAAATATTCCCAGGCTGACACTAGTGAGGTGCCTAACGCCCAGCCCCTTATGTCAGCCCAGGCGTTAAAATGGACGGTCTATTCAATTAATGAGGATGGCTCAATTTGGTTTATTGAGCAACGGGGTTTTGAAACCCATTCTATTTATTAAATTTTTCGTTTAGTTTGGATACAACTTCAATCAATTACTCAAGTGAAGTTGGTTTTGGTGTATTCTACCAATTCAGATGGGAGTGTTTGTCTATTGGTGAATTGGTGCTTGGTACTGCTTCACCAGACCCTGAGTTACCCCAACAAAGCTTAAATTTTATTTTTGTGACCAACATTCCTTGTTGAAAAACATATTACAATAAAACTTTCCCGTTTTCCCGTTTTTACTTATTTTATCTCTAAAAATCCTGTGCGCGGACCTCTTTGAGGGCATCTTGCGCTATATTAACTATAACATTTTGAAATACAATTAAATTATCACCTAGTGCACCCTTGGTTAGCCCAGATTCCCTCCAATCTGGGACGTTTACCCCTTCTCCTTTCATGCACCGCATTGCTTTTGGTGGGTTATCTATTATAAGGATCACTCTTTTCTTTTAAGTTATTATTGCTTCAGCACCCTCTGCTGGGCTCTAGTAACTTTTGAACTAACAGCTAGTTCCCTGGCGTTGGCTTGTGCACCGTTCACTACAACTCTGGGAACAGGAGAGTCGTAGAAACTCTCCTTACACTTGGTGAGGTCAGGATGGCGGATAATGGGAGGTGCCACAAACACCTCCTCAATGGCATCAAACGTCCACTGGACCTCCTCCGTCCATTAGAGATGAACATTTTTTCCTGTCAAGGGATGCAGCAGGGCAGCCAGCTGCAAGAGAGTGGGGGAGATTTTTATTTAATAATATGGTGGTACCAAAGAAACTCCGCAACTGCTTTTGGGTGGTGAGTGTGGGCCATGTGAGGATTGCCTCAAGCTTACAGGGAGTAATTGCATAACCACCCTTCAGGACAAAATTATCTAGGAAGGTAACCTTATCCCTTAAGAACTCGCACTTGGAAGGTTTTAATAGAGGTCAGCCTTATTGCAAAGCCGCCAGAACCTCCTTCAGGACCTTCTCATGCTGCTCAGGAGTGGGGGGATGCACAAGGGTATCACTAATATATGCCACCGCAAATATGATCTGAAGGTCACCAAGCATGTCATTAATCAGCTTCTTGAACGTTATCAGGGCGCCTTTCAAGCTGAAAGTCATCAAGCAAAACTGGTAGATTCCTCTTCAGATACAAACTGTCATAAACAACTCCTTGACTTCCACTACCCAGATCTGGGTGAACACATTCCCAAGATCAAGTTTTGAGAACAAATGGTATCTGCAATCGCTTGGCTAGTTGTCTTCTTGAGGGAAGAGGTTAGGGATCATGGACAGTAATATTATTTAGATTCCCATAATCTATGCGAAGGTGCAACATGCCGTCTTCTTTCTTACTGAAAAATATGGGAGAAGCAATTGGCGAGGTGGCCTTGAACACTCAGCCCTTTGTGAGCATGTCATTTAACCATACTTTTAGGGCCTTATCTTCTTGCTCGGTATAAAGATACAGGAAACAGTTGATGTAGCTTACATTTACTTCCAGGCAGAAGGACAGATCATACTCAGAGTGGGAGGGAAGATAGTTGGCATTTTCCATATCAAAAATCGCTTGGTACTGGGTGTTAACTTTTGGCGGTTTAGGTTGATTCCGCTGAGATGGCTGCACAGGTAAATCCCACTGAGCAACGGAAGAGCAATAAGGCAATCTCTGATCCTCAATAAATAATAATAATAAAAATCTTAAATAAGGAGCTATTGCCCAATAATACAATTTAATTTATATAAAAACTAACGGCTAATTCTGCTAACCCTTCCCTACTCTTCTTACTTCACTAAAGACCTTCTCTTCTTGTTCTCACGCTCAACTCTTAATCCTTAGTATTTCTCATCAGTCTCTTTCGGCTTGGAATAACTTTCTGAGCAAATTTTACTGAAAACAAAAAAAAATCAAACTTTAATTTATTGCTGTAGTTTTGCTCTGATGTCCTCAATACCACGCCAGCTGCTTCAGTGTGGGGCAGCAGCAAAACTCCCCCATCGTTTTTGTCCAGTGGGTGTTGGGACTTAGGGGAGGAACTCTAACCTGGCCCATTATTGACAAGGCCCTGAGGCCCCCAGCGAGTTAAGAGGCCATTAAGGCCCAAAGTAAAGCTAAAAATGGAAAAGAGATAGGTAAGAAACAGTTTAAGAAATTTAAATTGGGGTTGTGGGGCAGGATGACCCATGCGGCAAGGTTTTTATGTACCACAACCAATCACTGTTAGAGAAATTACTTTCACCTTGGGGGATCTCTGCCACGCCTATAAAAGGGAGTGGCCCCCGCGTAGGTGTTGTGAAAGACTTGGCGATGGTTGGGGAGTACCTTCCACTGGTTGCCCCAAAGTCTGTTGTGCAATAAAAAAAATACGATTGTTTGATTTTACAGATATTGCCATGCGGGTTTTTTACTGGTGTTACCCCAGTTAACAAGATTCCACCAAGAATTGGCCAGGGTCTTTTGGCCAATTTACCCGAGATTTTTTACCATCTTTAAAATCGCTCATAATAGCATTGGACAATTGCAAATGAATAACATTTCCTTTTTTGGCTAAACTCGACCTAAGACATTCTTATTTTTCAGCTGCAAAGGCAAATGTCCAACATCAACTCCTCAAGAATGTTGGGGATGAAAAGGGCCAGAGGAAATGGCCATGTACATGATTGATAGTGATTCTAATGGTTAGTGATTTTATAAATATTCAATACCTCTTTTGTAGGTGATGGTGAAGGGTCCTTCCCAGATTGGTCCAAGCTTACCTCTTCTAGGAGTGATTTGGTTATGGTAGTACAATACCATATCAGATACTTGGAATGTAGGTAGGGGAGTTCTGAGCTCATCAGCTGCATGCCCTTCTTTTGTCACCATTTTTGCTAAATTAGACATTGTCTCTGATTGGAGCTGGATGATGTGTTGAGCCAATCATCTCATAACTCTCTTGGGCTCCTTAACTCTAGAGGAGAATACACCCTTAACTAGGAGAGCAGGTATTCCTGGTTCTCACCCATACAAGACATGGAATGGAGACATTTTCAATACCTGGTGATAACTAATCTGGTAGGCCATGAGGGAACTGGGTAAGTATTGATCCCATTGAAGGGGATCAAAAGAGGCCATTTTTCATAGAATGGGTACCAGGGTACCACTTGTTCTCTCCACAGTTCCATTAGTAGAGGAATTGTATGGAGCTGAAAAAGTTTTTTGCTCCCATAGAGGTTGCCAGGATTTTTACTACTCTGGAGGTGAGGTTATTCCAAATGTCACAGAGTAGTACTTGAGGACAGCCATGTCAAGAAAAGATGTTTTGATGTAAAAAAGTGGCTGTGGCCTTGGCCATTTGGGCAGGAAGAGCCACAGCTTCCACCCATTTAGTAAAATGATCGATATCTAGTATAAATTTGTTTCCACTAGCAGTCTGAGGAAGGGGACCTATTACATCCAAACTGATGATGTGGAATGGTTGTTGGGGGAAAGTGGGTTGATACTGGTATCAAGTCTTGAAACTGGATTGCTTTTTACATGTAAGGCAAGCTTCCAAGACATCAACAATTGATTGCATCATTCCATCCCAATAGTACTGATCCTTAATCCAGTAATGTGTTTTCTTCGCACCTCCATAACCTAAGGCGGAGTGAGCTTCTAGGATTGCAGGTACTCGTTACAAGGGCCAAAGGTAAGGCAGCCACTTTGCCCCCACTTGTTTTACAACTTCTTATCCTCCACTTTTGTGTTGTGGGAATGCCGGATAATATCTTCTGGATGGGCTCATCCTCATCCTCCCATTCATTTGGGGTCATTAATAGATCATGTAACCTCTCCGTCTCACTGTTATCCAAATGAAGGACTGACAGCCTCGTCAACCCATCAACATTTAAGTGGCAGGTCCCAGCATGGTGTTTAATCTTCATATCATAAGGCTGAGCTTCAGAGCCTAACGAGCTAACTAGCCAGTAGGGTCCTTCATGTTTTGTAACCATTTTAATGAAGCATGGTCTGTAACCACAGTGAAGGCAGTCCCATATAAAAAAGGGCGGTAGTGCTTCACAGCTAACAGCACCGTAAGGAACTCCTTCTCAGTTACACTATAATTGCGTTCTGCTTTTGACAACATCTTACTGAAATAAGATAATGGGTGATTACCATTTTCATCTAATTGGGCTAAGATGGCCCCAACGGCATAGTATGAAGCGTCAGTAAACAGGATATAAGGTTTATTGTAGTCTGGGTGTCTCAGGATAGGACGTTGTTGTAACAGTTTTTTCAACATCTCAAAAGTGGCCTTCTGTTCAGCACCCCAATAGAAAGGGGTGTTCTTAGTCAATAAACGGACAAGTGGTTAGATGAGCTGGGAAAATTTGGGGATAAATTGATGGTAATTCCCCATCATCCCTAGAAATACCTGAATGTCCCATAGATTCTTAGAGGGAGGCTTCTTCGAAATTGCTTCAACTTTATCTAACATGGGTTGGATTCCTTTTTGGAAAATGGAGTGTCCAAGGAAATCAAATTTCTTTTTGGAAGAAGGTAATTTTGAAGGCTTCAACTTAATATTTGACTTGCTTAATCTTTGTCGACCTCCTTCAGATGATCAAAAATGTTCATTGAAGGTTCATGAGAACACTGTGATATCATCAAGATATATTATGACACATGCTAACTTTAGGTCCCGCAAGAGATGGTCCACTGCCCGCTGAAAAGAGGCAGGTGCGTTGCACAACCTTGCGGTTTTGGGTTGGTTAGAAAAGACCCTCAATACAAATGAGGGCACATTTCTCATGATCTTCAGTAAAAAGTCCATTTGCCAATAGCTACTAGACAAGTACATGGCAGAGAAGAAGTTAGAGCCAGAGAGCCGGGCTAGGGCATCATCAATGTGGGGGGTAGGATAAATATCCTTTTTTTGTGAGATTTTTCAATTCTCATCAGCCCTAAACTATTTGATGATCTCAGTTTTTTTAATAAGCAACAGAGGGGAAGACCTAGGGCTTTGTGAAGGAACTAACAATCCTGAATCTAGCAATTGCTGGAGCTCCGTCCTCATTTGCTTTTCTTCCACCTTTGGATTACAGTAAGGTTTAGAATTGTTAGGGTGGGCATCTCCCATATTGATGAAGTGACACCAGCCTTTCATGTGACCATAGTCATGGTCTGATTTAGAAAAGATGTCACTATATTTATCTAATAAAGTAGGAACTTTTTAATTCTATTGGGGTTAACTCATCTGAAATATGAACGTTAGGTAGAGTGCACATCAGGATATCCGTAGGCAAACCCAAATCCGCCATAGAGACAACGGAGTGGATATGTTCAATATCTTCTACTGGAATTAGGAAGCCTTGGCCAATCTCCTGGTATTTTTAATGATCATGTCTTTTCTGGTGAGGTTTCCGGAAAATGGTAATAGGCCTCTGATAGGCCGGATCTAGTACCCCAGGCAATACCCTAGGCTCCAAGGGACTAATGCCATAAAGGCTTGTGATATGCAACAAGCAGTGGTGTGGGATTTGGATCATGATGTTAGTGTCAACCACGCGTTGTTCCCCAGGTTTAATCAATACATCATCTGCAGCATAGAAAGGGATGCCATACCTTGCATCTACTGAATTGGGCAATTTCTTAGTGTGGCGACTTGAGGTGGTGTAAGATAAAGTCATAGCCAAGAAAGGGTATTTAATTTATTTGAGGTACGCTGACCAGGGGACGGACAGTACTGAATCACAACACTCAAAACGACAAAACAAAACTACTAACCAGGCGGGAAGCAGAAACTGCTAAACCACCATGGCAGAGGGTGAGGAGGGGTCAGGGGGTTGGTTTTCAGAAAGACCCGCCTCAATCAAGGGATGTTGGTTACAGTACCAGATCAGAGCAGAGAGCCAGGGCGTTGGGGCATCCGCATAGTGGGGGTGGAGGTCAGCGTAGTAGTCGTTTTCCACTTCCTCATCAAGATAATGATGGGAAAGTGTTTCAACAAAAGCTGCGAGGAGAACTTCAGCTTCTTTGCGGGCTTCAGGAAGTTGGGTGAAAAGGGAGATACTGTGGCAGGTGATTTTGGCTGAGGGGTTGAATGAAGTAAGCGTTGCAACATTCATAACAGCAACTTCAGCATCATCGAATAGTTTTGAGATGTCATTGCAGGGAGATTCAGGGAAGTCAGGGGGGAAGAAGAGGGTGGGCAGGCCATGCTGGAGCTGAGCCACTGACTGGACCACCGCGGTGCGTAGTTTTGGGCACTGAGGAGAGGCCACCGCAGCTAAGGCGAGCTGGTGGTCACTTTGGAAGGGGGCTGTATTGGGCAGAGGAGCAAAATGGCGAGGGGTAGGGGTTTCATCGAAGTTGGGAAGGAAAAATTCTTCCTGACCATAATCGCCTTGGCAGAGAGGTTGGCCTGTATGCTTACTAATGAGGACTTTACCTGATTCGTCAGTCTCAGCCAATAGATCACATGGATTTTGGTTCACTGGAATAGTGGCGTTCAAATTCAGGTGGGTGGGATTGGGCGAATGGGCGGCTGCTTGGGTGCCAATGGTGGTCCAAGCATTGCTCTGATTGGCTGGGGTAGATTTAGGTGGGAGAGTGAGGCTGGAGGTTTTGGGGGGGCTGATTTTCCATGTGGGCCCACTGAACGAGATTGGAGGGTGGGAGGAGCAGAAAAGCGCCCCATACTGAACCTTCAGAGGGGGGCTCAGAAGCTGCAGCAGCGGACTTGACCTGAGGGCACACTTTTTTTGCATGGTCGAGGCCTAAGCAGAGGGAACAAATCTGCCTACCATTAGAGATGAGCTAAAAGGAAAAATCAGGTGCTGCAGACACACTAGCGCGGGGTGGGATTTGTTGGGCTATGGTAGGGTGGTGTGGTATGATGGTGGCTGTTGCACGAGAAGCAGCAAGGCGCTCCACACCAGATGGAATGGCAAAGATGTGGTTGGGCTGAGTGCCATAAGCCATGAGCCCCGCGACCAACTGGTCATACAAAACCTGGGGTGGAAGGTGGGATGGGAGATTTGCAAAGGATACCACCAGCGTGGTGTCTGAAGGGAGGCGAGTACGGGTTGTGGGAATGGGTTTTTTTTATAAATTAGAGGAGTTTGTGCTGCCGCTTCAGCATCCTCCTCAGATTGAAACCCAACGTCAAAGTAGCCCTTAAAAGGGCGAAAGTCTATAAAACCAGCTGGTTCAAAGGCCGCAGTGGCTAGGTCAATAATTGCCTTATCAGCATATGGGAACAAATGCCCATAGTCCACTCTGAGGCAATAGCGAATGGCAGAGCGAGGGAGGGTGAGAGGATGGGGGCAAGAAGGGTGGACGCGCGCCATGTGGAGCGCTAAGTCCCGTGGGGGGACAAAACGGTTGGAAGCAGTGGGTGGGCTGTTTGAGCCCTTCTGAACGCGTTTGCCTGCGGGGCAGAAAACGCTAGGTGGGGGTGCACTGCTGCCCCACACTGGAGTGGCAGGCGGCGGAGCCAAGGACATCAAAGAATAGGTTTGGGCAGAAGGCTGTGGATAAATAAAACTTAAATATAAAATCGCTTATTAGTGACTTTGAGCGGTAAAAGAAAGCTTAAAGAATCTCAAGATATATAGTATAAAGAACGAGAAAGGGTATTCTATCAGGCAAGAGTATTTGCGCATGCTGGGTTCTTTGTTAATTTAGACTAATGGGATTTCATAGCCTAAAAATGAGAGGTATTCTAGATTCATGTTTATTATTCCCTCATATTCAACCATAAACCGAGTGCCAATGAGAATATCATATGCGTTGTTGTCTAAAGCCACAGCAGGGGCTGATAAAATAAGCTTCCCAAAGCGAATAGGAAGGGAAGAGTATGCTCCAATGGCATGGGTATTATTGAGCCTGCAGTATTAAATTCTTGTGTATACTCCAAGTTGGGAGCTAGCTGTTTTCTTGATAAGCTTAGTGGAGATCACGTTAACGGGGTGTTAGGATATTTGCCCATATTCCCAGCCTGCTAGATTACCTGGTGTCACTAGGGGAAAATTCCCTAAGGTGAAGTGTATTGGAAATTGGTTGGCCTGAGTTTTGGAGGAACTACGTTTGGGGGATTTTGGGATATTCACCTGGTCATATCTGTTGGGGATCAATCCAGATGAATACCTAAGATCTCATTGGGTGGAGTGGCCAACGAAATAGGGGCTTCTGATAGTGATTAACTATCAGGTGTACCAATTAGGATTGGTTGGGTTTCATCACCGACTGATTGGGAATGAATAGTGAGTTGTGAGGCGAGTGATGCCTCCTACAGCTAGCGAATCAATCAATTGGTGAAGTGACCTGCCATAATTGGTAATAAGTCCCATTACCTAAGCAGGGTGCTAGCTAATTATGGTTTGTTCGCTTAGATTGAGAGGAAACTGTTAAGGACACGTTTTCCAAATCTTTCCATTTGAGGTCTCGAAGTCCAATGATGGAATCCTAGCCAGGATGGGGAAGAGCATTGCTGCCAAGATGAGGAAGGGTGATTCAACAGCAACGGCTGCTGTTTCATCAAAGAGGTGTCAACTGAGGGTTAGACAGCTGAATCCCCTGATATATAATTCCCTAGGATTTACTATAATAAAAAACATCCTTTTGTAAAGCATTATTAGCTACAGTTATATTATCAATTTGGTGTATAGTTAGACTATCAGCTTCTATTGTGTCATTCCATCTCAAGGATATTATTGAAGAAGGCAATAATTGGAAGACTCTCAGAGAGAAGAGTAAAGATCTGAGCGGGGATCAAGAGACAAAGGAACCACACTCAGGGATAGCTGCCAACTGTGTGTTGGGCTGAGAGAGACTGTCACCAGGGTATCTTAACAAAGATCAGGTGGACAAGGATATAGAGAATGAATCCCTACAAGTATGACTTACAGAGTATTTAATTGGAAGTACTGGCCGAAGCATTGGCCCTAATAATAGTTCAATCTCAACTATGCATAAAAGCCTCCATACTACTATCAATTAATACATTCTATACAATGTGATGAAGTGCACAAGGAAATTGAGCCTGTGCAGTAAAAAGGTACTGGATTGACGGCCAATAATCAATCCTTAAGTAAATTTTTACAAGTTGGTGCTCACTACAGGGGTAATTGATTAAAGAATCTATTATAATGTCTTATAAAGAAGAAATGTGCAAGATGTAACTGAGATCGCCACTGTTAATCAGAATGCTTTAAATTCCATAGACCATTGGGAGTTTGTGGCCTTGGAAGAATGAGCCACCAAGGTGGAGGAAGGAGTAGAAAATGTAGCCAACTTCAGGAATGAGTTACTCAGCAAAGTAAACTCGTTGAAGAAGAAAGAAGGAGACTTCATTTGAGAGGTCCTATTCCTGAAAATGGAGTGAGAAGCAGATCGTGTTTGTTTAAGAAAGTTTGGTGTGAATATCGAGAAATTGATCAAAGAAGTGGAAAACTTGAAAGCTCACAGATGTGCTTGTGAGCCCAATATGGCCAGCGATGACAAAGAGAGAAGTCCTCACATGATACTTTGGAAGTCAAATACCCCAAGAAATATGCCACCCGCCTTTAATGCCATTTTGGAGTTGATGCCCAAAGTCACTCCACAAGTTAGCCGAGTAGCCAAACTGACTGAATTGGCCCAAAATGACTTGGAGGAATTTAGAGCAATTCCCAAAATTGCCAACATCCCATTGGGATAACACCACAGCATCTTTCCAACTGTTTGACATGACTATGAATATATACGTGGATCATCAAAAGGCGTTAACATTCATGAACTGCCTGGACACTGACTGTCAGAACCTAGTGTTACCCCACTTGGAGAAGGACATCTGGTCGTATGCCAAGGCAAAGGCGGCCATAATGAAGGAGTTTGGGAGTCCAACCCACATGTCGAAATGTAAACAAAAATATATGAGAATTCAGTTCCATAAAGACAAGTCTCTTGCTAGCTTCGCGGATCAATTTTACCAGGAGTCACAGATCCTGGCTGGAGCAAGTATTAGATGACTTTAATGCTAGAATTGCTTTGCAAGTGGCCCTACAGCCCTATTGTGATTC
This sequence comes from Massospora cicadina, assembly GCA_022478985.1. Taxonomy (NCBI): domain Eukaryota; kingdom Fungi; phylum Entomophthoromycota; class Entomophthoromycetes; order Entomophthorales; family Entomophthoraceae; genus Massospora; species Massospora cicadina. Next base: position 29,378 of record JAKSZP010017479.1, read on the forward strand.
GCATCTAATGATGTCTTTTGTGTTTGCAACAGAGATAACTACCTCATAAATGATAGACAACCTGAAGATTTTGGGAGCGACGTTCATTGCCTCAAATAGAAGCTTCAAGTCTAATCTGGTCCAAAATCTGAATCCCATGAAGGGAAACAAAGGAGCAAAAGAGGCTACCAACTGACCTGTGCCAGAAGTAAGCCTAAAGAGTTCAGATGTTTAAGCAAGAAAGAGAAGGTCTGCTATCAGTGTGGTGGGAAAGGACATTTCGCTGTACACTTCAAAAAGCCAAAGGATCAGATTGTGTGGTCCAGACTAAGGAGACAGCAGCCACCAAGGATTCAGGAAAAGGTCCCGCTGCATAGACAAGGAACAGTCTAGAGCGGTGGAGAAACTTGTTCCTCCTGATATCACAAGCGAAGAAATAGACATTAGCAATCTGTTCATATACGACGAGTAGGATCAGCTATACCAAGTGGTCAACATGGATGTGAATGACGTGACCAGGGCTGGGGCAAAGAAGATCAACCCTGAGATAATTCAGGAAGTTGCATGGCCATATGCTGACAACTGGTGGAAAAGATTCAAGCTGCCGAGAATCCTGATGAGTTATCAGACGTCCGTTTAGATGGGGCCAATCTGTCTATCCTCCTCAGCGCAATAAAGGAATCGTTTCCTATATTTTTGGCGCAGATCATTCACACCTCAGATTCAGCTAATATTGCCGCCATTCACTCAGTAAATACTATATCACAATACTCTGTATGTACATATATAGATATTCAAGTGAATTGAGTAAGGGTGAGGGTGATTGTTGACAGCGGAGCGCCTATCAATATTGTGTCAACCAAGCTCGTAAAGAGGATGAAGATCTCGCCGGACTTGGAACACAAGAGAGAATACAGAACAGCTGGGCCAAACACCACTATTTCCTGTGGAGCGTATAGTGTGCTGCCACTATGATTCAGGTTGTTGGTGGTATCTGCACAAGCAATAGTTTTGGCGAACCAAAACTACAGTATCCTGATTGGAACAGAGTTCCTACAGAAGTACAGAGTTAAATGTAACTTAAAGGATAATACGTTGTCCATACTGGGTCAGACTTTACCATTGGTATACCAGAAGGACGGTGAAGCTCCATTGAATTGGAGAAACAAATTCATTAACCTGATATACAATGACGGCATTGTAATAATTTGATAACAATTAGTTGGTAGGAAGTGACAGGAGATGCTGGCTGAAATTCTAGAAAACTGGAGAATTCATTAAGGATCAAGAAAGAAAGGACCATACTGGCCAGATCTCAGATAATAGTCAACACAGGGTTGACTTTGAAGATTCTGGGGCTGTTATATGGAGAGGTCAGAAGCCCTTGGAAGAAGTCCAGAGTGGAGCCTTGGATGGCTCCTGGGATACTAATGCCATGCCATGGAGAAATTCGAGTTCTCCTGAAGAATTTAAGCAAAAAACTGATGAGATCAAGAGGAATCAGATCATTGTGTTTGTTCATCTGATCCTGACAGCCAAATTGAGGAGATCCCATGATTTTGGGACTCTTGACGAGATGGGATTACCAGCTGGGGTAACCAAAATTTCAACCTATTGGTTGATTGAGAGCAGCTCGCTGATCTGTCAGAAGGACAGCAAGAGGAGGTGCTCAAACTATTCGAAAAGTATTGGGAAGTGTTTGCTCAGGATGACCATGATTTGGGATGCACATGAGATGTGATCCACAAGGTCAACACTGGGGAAAATTTAGCCGATCAGGATGATACTGATCCAACAATTGAAAGCTGCCAAAGTAGTAGTGGAGGATGAAATCAGCAAACTAGTGAAGCATGGGCTTCTAGTTCCATCATCAAGTCCCTGGGCGAGTCCAATTCTGATCATGAAGAAGAAGGTTGGATTGAACCAAGTGGTGATTGAACACCAGAGGCTGAACAAAATTACTAAGAAGGATTTGTATCCCCTACCAAGGATTGACGATGCGCTGGATCAATTAGAGAGTAGCAAATTATTTCTCCGCAATGGATCTAATCTTGGGATACTGGCAGATCGACTTGCCAGAAGAAGACCAAGAAAAATATGTATTATTACTGCGCAGGGGTTATACCAGCTGACAAGGATGCCTCAGGGTCTCTGCAATGCACCCGCGATGTTCCAGAGGGCCATGGACGCGATATTGAGTGACTGAAGCTATTGTGCATCCTGGTATATCTAGACGATATAAACGTGTTCAGTAAGACGTTTACTGACCACCTACACCACTTGGAAGAATTATTTAAGCGACTGTCCATGGCTAACCTAAAGATTAAGCCAAGGAAGTGCCACTTCTTCAAGAAAGAGTTGGAATACCTAGGATTTGTGATCAACTCAAGTGGATTGAAGCTGCAAACCCAGAAGATAGGAGCTATAGAGCTTATGGCTATACCAAAGAGTGTCCAAGACATCCAAGTGTTCCTTGGGATGGTCTGATACTATAGAAGATTTATTTGGGACTTCGCACGAATAGCCAAGCCTTTATTTCATTTATTAAAGGATCCAAAAAAAGGATTCATATGGAATGAAGAGGCCCGCGACTCCTCTGATGAGTTACTCCAGTATTTACCAGATTTTCTGATTTTGAAATATCTGAATTTTTATTGGGAGTTTATCATTCAAACCAATGCTTTGTTGATGGTGATCAGCGCCATACTGAGCCAAGTATATGAACTTGGGGACAAGCATCCAATGTCATATGTGGGCCAGATACTCTCAGCTGCTGAGAGGAACTACACTATGACTGAGCGGGAATGACTTGCAGTAATATATGCATGCAAGCAGTTTTGGGTGCACATCCATGGAATGCACTTTAAGGTGGTGACGGACCACTCTTTGCTGCGTTGGCTGCACAATCTAAGGGAACTGGAAGGATGACTGGCCCGATGGGCACTTAAGCTTCAGGCTTATGATTATGAGATAGTCCACCAAGTGGGGGCTTCTCACCAGAATGCAGATGGCTTATCGCGGTTGACAATTAGTCCAGTTGATATACCCGCAGGCGGATGAGCTATTCCAGAGAATGGTCAAAGGAAGAATTGGGGATAAGCCTCGAGAAATCCAAGGTGCACTTTGAAAAGTGATGGAAAACACCGAGACTATGGATAGACAAGTATTCAAGATGATCAATGGGAAGCAGCTATCATTCCAAAAACCGTCAGAAAGAGTAGAAATAGTACAAGCAGCTCACTAGGTTGTTGGGCACAGAGGCCTGAGGAAAACAACAGACCATATTCACTAGTATTATTACTGGGAATCGATCAACTATGATGTATCAGATCATCTGGCTTGTTGCGTGGAGTGCCAGCTGCATAAACCACACAAGAACACAATTGGATACCAATTGGTCCGCCCTGGATTCTCCTGGCACACAGTGTCCATTGATGTGATGGGACCGCTGGCAATGAGCACAGGGGGAGTCAAGTACATCATAGTTGCCATTGACCATCTGATGAGATGGGTTGAAACGAAGGCACTAACCAGAGTAGAAGCTAGCAGTACTGTGAGATTTATCCTTGATCAAGTATTATACTGGCATGGATGTCCGCAAGTCCTGCTGAGTGACAATGGGACCAACTTCACGTCTCATGTGATCTAGAGGCTAAACGAAATAATGGGGATCCAAGGAGTCATGTCAGTACCATATTGTCTGGAGATGAATGGACTGGTAGAATGGGTCAATGGGAAGCTGGCTGAAACGCTGAGGAAGCTAGTCGCAGTGAGAACTTAAGCTTGGGGAACATACCTGAGTTCAGTGATGTTCACCTACAACATTAGTCATCATACGGCGACGGGAAAGATGATGTTTGATTTATACAGAAGAAAGGCCGCGTTGCCGCAATATTATATTTGGTGGTGGAACCTACGTTGGGTATGAGTACCGAGCAATACTTGAACTGACTGACGAGTATTTTGATTGATATGCAATCACAACCATTTGATACAATCTTGAAGAATAGGATATGAGCAAAATCGATGGATGATAAGAACAGACTGGCATTAGAAGAATATCAAATAAGGGAAAGAGTCACCTATTGAGATATGCATGGTTTGGACGAAGAAACAAATTAGATGAATTGTGGTCAGGCCCATTTGAAGTAATCACCAAGATGGCGACCTATGCTTACTCCATCAAGAATCTCTTGGATGGAAGAGTTGTAAATTGAGTCCACGCTAAGTATCTGAAGCATTGGATCGAGGAAAAAAATAAAAGAGTTCCCAAAGAACTGATAAACCATTAAGTTGGTCATGTCCTGATGATTAGGTCAAATCCAAAAAAGGATCTCTGAACCAATCTAGATGGTTAAGTCCGAAATAAGGACTTCTGAACCATGGAAAACTGGTAGGTTTAAGCACCCAGGACCCAGTTTGGGGGAAAAGATGGACCTCTGAACTGAAGCAAGATCAAGTCCCATAGGAAAAAAGAAGAATAAAGATGAAAAATTGATAGAAAATATTGGGAAAAAAGATTTTAAAATGCATAGATAAAAACCGATATATTTTTAGAATTTTTATTTTTAATGATAGTCCTCAGTATGGGGTTGTTTCTGCCTATGTCGCCTCATAGTGAGGGAGGATGGATCGCGGTAGGAATAAGCAGCCTGTCAAAATTGATATGCAATTGGATGCTTGTGAGGGCGAGACCTACACGAAATCATGTTCATTGAGTGGACGCTGAGCCATGAGAAAAAGTGACTAGGGGAAGGAAAACTGAAATGTCAGAAGATGCCAATCGTGAAACCCCAGAGTGGGGAAAAAGAAGCAATAAAGAAAGAGGCAATTGGAGAATAACCCTGAGTAATCCTGATATGGCACCTTAGTCAGAAGATTTGTCTTGAGCGCCTGCCAACAGGCTTCATCAAGGACACTGGACATGTGGGCCAGCAATGAAGAAGGAATACACAATGGGGGTTGCCAAATCATGCCCCCTATTAAGCCATCAGCGGTAGATACCAATGGAAAGCTCCGGAGAATAGGTTGTTGTGCAGAGAGCGGATTGCATCCTGCAAGAAGCAACTATGGGCTTCACAGAAGCTAAAGCTGAATGACTGGTGGAATCCAGGCGAGGCTGGAAGCTTTGTAGACCAACTTCAAAGAACTTGGCTAGCAAAGCGAAGAGCATAAGTGGCAGTATCCCAATCCAGAAAGTTGTCAGGATAAGGATTCAGCACTAATGTCAAGGCCTCAGTGACTTGGGCCCAGCTTCAGCGTAGGGGAGCATAAAGTGTATGCTGTTACCAATTGAGAGCTCAGAAACCAGTGCAGTGGGTTTGTAAGATTGAATGAGTTGGAAGAGGAACTAAGGGAGAAGGTCCGACCCAGCCAGGAATGAACGATCCAGAGCAACCAGCATAATCTCCAGAGCATCTATGATGATGTTTGGAGCATCAGCAAAAGGAGCCAAATCCAGGAGGGTTTTAAAATTCAACTCTGGAATTGACTGCAAGGGAAGAGTTGGCAGAGAGTTGTTTGAAACGATGGCCAGTCTGGTTTTGGAGGGATTAGTTATCATTTCCAGTAATTCAATGGAAGGACTAGCCGCTTGCACCAGACTAGGCTTATGAGTCCTGGAAGGACCTTAAAAGAGGTTCCATCAAGCATCACGACTCATCTACTGGAAGAGATGGAAGTCTGGATCAGACAGACTATTGAGGAGCTTCTGGTAGCGATATTCAGAATTTGACATATAAGCTGGATGAGAGAGGGGATGTCAACTTATATAGAAGCTGACATTATGCAATCTATAATCCATTAGGATCCAATTTTGGGGAAATTAATCTCAAAATTAATGAGATAAGCCTTCCAAGGGAAGCATTAGGAATGACTTTCAGCCAAGAGAATATAAGCAAAATAACGAGGGTTAATAAAAGTAAGTATTCTTAATCAACTGTGAAATAAACATTGACGGCAAGAGTCTCCTGTAAAGTACAAGGAGAAAATCAGGAAATCAAGGACGCTGGACCAAGAATCCTGAATATGACAGCGGGTCATATACCCTGATGGGGGGAACTGGATCCCAGGACTAATATTGTCACATGTAAATTGATCAGCCCGGCATGACAGAAGGTCATGGGGACCACGCTCTGGGAAGGTGGTAGCGAGGAGGAAGAGGAAGAATGCCGTATGCCAAAGGTTGTCTTGAGCAGCATTGAGTATTGACGAGTGTACTCTGCTTGAACCAATGAAGTATTCAACCAAGTGTCCAAAGCGGTGTTCTCATGCCCCAGTCCTTTTATCACTGGAAATATAGGCAAGAGGGGAAATGTGTTGGGATTTTTGCCCATATTCCCAGCCTGCTAGATCACCTGGTATTGATAGGGGAAAATTTCCTAAGGTGAAGTAAATCAGAAATCAGTTGGCCTGAGTTTTGGAGGAACTATGTTTGGGGGATTTTGGGATATTTAGCTGGTCATACCCATCGAGGATTGATCTGGATGAATACCTAAGATCTCATTGGGCGGAGTGGCCAACGAAATAGGGGCTTCTGATAGTGATTAACTGTCAGGTGTACCAATTGGGATCAGTCAGGTTTCATCACCAACTAATTGGTAATGAATAGTGAGTTGTGAGGTGAGTGATGCTGCCTGCAACTAGCAAATCAATCAGTTGGTGAAGTGACCTGCCATAATGTGTAATAAATCTCATTACCAAAGCAGGTCGCTAGCCAATTATGGTTGGTTCAAATGGATAGGGAGGAAAACGTTAGGGACACATTTTCTGACTCTTTCCATTTGAGGTCTCGAGGATGTCCAATGATGGAATCCTAGCCAGGATGGGGAAGACCATTGCTGCCAAGATGAGGAAGGGTGATTCAACAGCAACGGCTGCTGTTTCATCAAAGAGGTGTCAACTGAGGGTTAGACAGCTGAATCCCCTACTATATAATTCCCTAGGATTTACTATAATAAAAAAACATCATTTAGTAAAGCATTATTAGCAAAAGTTATATTATCAATTCGGTATAGTTAGACTATCTTCTTCTATTGTGTCATTCCATCTCAAGGATATTATTGCAGAAGGCAATAATTGGAAGACTCTTAGAGAAGAGTAAAGATCCGAGCAGGGATCTAGAGATGAAGGAGCTACAATATGGGATAGCTGTTGACTGTGTGTTAAGCTGAGAGAGACTGTCACCGGGGTATCTTAACAAAGATCAGGTGGACAAGGATATAAGGAATGAATCCCTACAAGTATGACTTACAGAGTATTTAATTGGAAGTACTGGCCAAAGCGGTGGTCCTAATAATAGTTCAATCTCAACTACGGATAATAGTCTCCATACTATCATTAATTAATACATTCTATACAATGCAATGAAGTGAATGAGGAATTGAATCTGTGCAGTAAAAAGTTTTCTGGGTTGATGGCCGATAATAAATCCTTAAGTAAATTTTTACACGGGGGAGCCAGTGTCCAGGATAGCCAGTACTTATACCTTTTGATTGACCACTTCAAAATTGGTGAGCGCTATCAGGGAGTGGCCCCAGCATCAGCATAAGAGCCAGCATTGGTGAAGGGGCTGGCATCAGGATTTGCACTGGCATCGGCACTGAGGCTGGCATTGGCATGGGAGCCAGCATTGGGAGGAGGTCCCAGCATCAGGGTTGACACCTGGCATCGGTGCTGGGGCCAGCATCAGCGTGGGACCTGGCATTGGGAGGAGGTTCCAGCATCAGGGTTGGCACCTGGTATCAGCGCTAGGGCTGGCATCAGTGTGCGAGCTAGCATCAGGAGGAAATCCTGGTATTGGTGCTGAGGCCAGCATTGGCACTGAGGCTGGCATCAGGGATGACACCCTAGTGCCTGGCTTGCCCTCTTGGGTCAGAGGCCAGGGACTGACCCTCCTCCTTCCGTTCTTAGCTCTCACTGAGAACTCATGTGCCCTTGTAATGAGCACCACTGTCAGTTCTTCAGGGAAGGAACTCCAACCTTGCCCGTTACTGACAGGGCCCTGAAGCCTCAGCGATTTAAGGGCCATTAAGGCCCAAATTAAAGCTAAAAACGGAAAAGAGATAGGTGAGAAGTGGTTTAGGAAATATAAAATTGGGGTTGTGGGACAGGATGACCCATGCGGCAAGGTTTTTATATACTGCAACCAATCACTGTTAGAAAAAATTATTTTCACCTTGGGGGACCTCCGGCATGCCTATAAAAGGGGTGGCCCCCACACAGGTGTTGTGAAGGACTTGGTGATGGTTGAGGGAGTACCTTACACTGGTGGCCCAAAGTCCATTGTGTAATCGGTGAAATCCAATCATTTGATTTTACAGATATTGCCTGTGCAAGATTCGAACTGGTGTTACTTTGGTTAATGGGGTTCCACTGAGAATCAGCCAGGGTCTTTTGGACGATTTCCCCGAGATTTTTACTACCATTAAAATTGCTCATAATAGCATCAGACAATTGCAAATGACTGAAATTTCTCTTTTTTTGGCTGAACATTACCTAAGACATTCTTATTTTTCAGTTGCAAAGGCAAATGTCAGACAGTGGAATATGCTTGAACTGGCTTTTCCAGTCATACCAAACCTCTGGGATGATTCGTTACTAAAAAGGATCTTGATACCCACCTTGCTCATACCCAAATGGTACCTCATGGCCCCCTGGTGCTCCCCTGGAGCAACATGCGTTTTGGCCTTAGGGTCAATTATGGGAAACTTTTCCCTTACCACAACCAAGCTATTATTGAAATGGCTCAGGTGGTGATGCTTCCTGCCGTAGCATTGATTTCCACCCATATAAGGGGTATTTTAATCTTGGCTTCACCTGTGAATATGATGCCATCATTGTGGCAACTGTGCCCTGGTTCTCCAGGGTACCCCCTCCCCACAATTCAGATCTGTCTCCCAGCAGATACCACTTTGGTGGTTCAGTTCACTAGTTTGCCAACCCACCTCCCCCTGCGGTGCTCCACTAGGAGCTGTTGGATGGTTTGACAGCCTATGGCTCCAACCCCATTTTACAATTTGTGGTCCCAAATGGGGCCACACACCTCGCTGGGCCTCAGGAATTTGCCACAATTAGCCCTGAATTTAGTAAAATTGTCTTGTTGATTCCCCCTCACGCCGTCATTTCTTCTGCCCCTGACCATCCGTTCTGGGCCCACATCAAGGGCGGGTGGATGATCTGTCCATCCTGTTTCATGTTTGAGCACTCAAAATGTAAGTGCCTTTCCTTAGCTGCTTCCAATGGCTCTGATTTTTCGTCTGCCTACTTCCAATCTGCCGCATACCCTGCTCCAGTTTCAGTATGAGGTATGATCCTACCTTCCCCTCCCCCAAAGCCTGTTGCTGCAGCTGCACCTGCAGCCACAAATCAGTCTCCTCGCTCTAGTGCCACATACTCTCCCTCCAATCAAGCACTGGCTTAGACCCCAGTTCGCTCCCATGCTTCATCCAATGAACAAACCAAACCTCAGCCTTATGCCGATTCCCCAATTCAATTCAACCAGAAACTATGGGAGTTATTGGCTGAAATTGACAAATCAGGTAATTTCATTGAAGAACCATCTCTATAAATTGAGTAGTTCATATATTAAGAATGGGAAGCCAAATACCCCCATTGTTTATATGCCTCACAGCCGAAATGCTGAGCCATTTTGCAGTGACCACCAGCTTGCAGTCAAAGCAACTGCCACGCCAGATTGTTGTCCCATCCACAAAGCTGTCGTTAAATTAGTGGCGATACTCACAGGAGGTATTCCCCTACTTTTATCCCTCAACCCTTACCTCACAAAGTAAGAATACAATGAATCAATTAACAAAGATGTCAAGGATGCTATCCAGAACGTGGTAACTGTAGCACTGAATCATAAAGCTAAGATTACCCAAAACAATATTATCACATTTATTAAACTCCCAGACGCCTGCATTAAAGCTAGAAAAGCTTTAGCCAAGTACATTAGCGCCATTTTTTAGCTGAAAATTTTCCATGAGATATCAAGAATTAATGATATTGAGCAACTTTCCGCTGATGCCCCAATGCCCTTGCTCTCCGCCTTGACCCATGCCCTACTCTAAGATGGGTTGCTGCGCTGAAGATGAGCCCCCAATCCTCCCTCCCCTTCCGTTATGTTCAGATAAGCAGTTTTCCGCTGCCCCACCTGGTTAGTTGTTTTTGTTTGGTGTGTATCATTCAATCCTCTCACTTTAGGCGTTTTATTTGAATCGATTAGTTACATTAGCGTTTAGTTTTTTAGTTCAGTAATGTCCATCCCCTGGTCGTCTTATTTAAATACATTGAAATTATTCCTCATCAGTTTCAATCCTTCCGCTTAGTAATTCCCTTTTCCTTATAAATTTAGGGGCTTTATTCTATCATTGAGTCTTTGGCAGAATTCTCTCAATTCTCCAAACCATTCTTACTTCAATCATTTTGCTTTACATTGATATAATCCATTGATCAATTCTTGAGGCTCACCTTGACTCATAAATATGATCCATTATATAGGTAACTTATCATCCAAACATATCAATTTCTCAACACTGGGCCAAGCTGGAAGGGAAATCTTCAAGCAGAGCTGTGTCAAAAGGAGTTGAAACACTTGATCCACCGCTCCAGCAGGAGAAAAGGTATCAATAAGCAGAATTCTTTCATTCATGTGAAGATTTACAAACAACATAACATTGGGCTCCAGGTCAATAAATACCTGTTGCTGCCACCACCACCCAACCCAAAAAGAATAATGGGGAGCAACAAGTCCTGCACAGCAGTGAACTAATCACAGAAACCATACCCATGCACCAAGAATGGTATATGGAGTTTCACTGCATAATACGTCATTTAGGCTGATGATGCAAATAATACTGAGGACCTGACGTCAATAACCAGATCTATATACTAGGCGACCTGCAATCTCATAAATTTCTCAGCTTCTCCCATGTCCAGGATAGCCTCCACCAATATCATTTGAGACATAACTAGGGAAAAGGAGTATTTGAAGACTACCTTCTAGGTCAACTTCAGGAGAGGAAACCATAGTTCCAGATGCATGGTCCACCTCCACCTCTGGCAGTTGTCAGTAGTCAACAAAGGCACCAACAGATTCAAATATATTGGTTCCTCTTAGCAACCAAATTGACCACTAAAATACTCTCACCCATACACAGAACTGTGGGTCAGGGAGACGAGAAAGTGACCTCAGGGATGAACAACACCCCCACGCTTACAATCCGTCCAAGCTGGCTGGGGCGTGGAGAACGATAGAGACCCAAACCTTCTACATGCGTGATGAAAGGAAACCTCATTGCTGCTTGGCTTAGGAGATGCCACTAACTGTGGTGAGAAACCTATAATCAAAAAATGGTTCATAATTTTATGACACAAAACCAATGCAGCGCCCCTTTTACCAAAAAGGCTGGAGAAGGACCAAAACTGGTGTTGCTACTTTCTGTCATGGAGCGTGCTGATAACAACAAGAAAGGCCTGGAACTCTGGGTGTGTGAATACCCAGAATACTAACTAGAATACCTCAGGTACAGCCATCCATACTGATGGTTTATGGCAAAGGGCTGCTGCAAGGAATAGCCAGGGACTTCCAAAAGTGGAAACCATCGCCACTAAATTTCTAGCAGAACTCTTAAACTCTGAAGATTTTTTTGTTTTTTAAGAAATTTTGTTTAAAACGAAAATTATAAAAAGGAGAAAATGGAGTGAAAGCGTTAACTGTTGGAGACTGATGCCCTATATGCTCTCTGAATAGGGGACTAAGACTAAACATACTACTTTCAAGAATATCTTGCAATATAATTATGTGAATTGACCTTCTAGATAATTGCTGATCCTGGCTCATATATGACCCACCAAGTCAGATAATATCAAAAAGGCTGATGTGAATATTCATTCTGCTGTGATTGCACTTGGCACAACGGTTATGACTCCTCCAGAAGACAACAGGTTGCGCCCATGACCAGGCCACATATGGAAAGTTCAGGTTTATAGGAATGGGCTTTTTACGTCTGTAACTGTTGTGGATAGGCTCATTAATAATACCAAAGGTGGGGAAGAACTGGTGGAGATTTTAGAGTTTAAGTATGACTTAATTGATTTAACATTGCCAACCATCAATTTATCGCTTCTGATAGGAATCAAAATTGTGGAGGGCATCTATTGGTGACATGTGCTACTTAAATTCCACTGGTGATGGCTTCTAAGTACTGCCACCTCCTGAAAAAGCCTTCTGAATATTGACAACAACTCTTGGGTGGTGAGAAGAGGCAGAAGAGGCGCAATCTACAGGGGATACTCCATTACCCACCTTTTTTCTACCAGATGGGATAGATTTTCCATGGTGACAAGAGGGACAGCTGCCAGCTTCTTTCCCTATTTTGTCTGAATCGGGAATTTCACCCAATTTAGCTGCAGGGGTTGTTCCCAAGGCTTACAGTTAGGCTATGTATGAAATTAAACTCCAATTAAAAATATTTTCAATAATGGCTCATATTTCCTTAATGGGACCAACTGGAAACAGCTTATATCCAATTTGAGTCCTAGGCCAGTTGCGCCTGAGAAGTCAAGGCTTTACTGGACCCAAAGGGACATTTGGATCTCAAGGGCTACCAAATATCAAGAACATCCAGGGTCTCAAGATCTACAAAGAACCCTCAGGCTCTCTGGTACTCTTGGACCACCCAGGCCCCTAGAACCAACAGGCCCTTAGCCTTACCCTTTTGGAACCATATGATGAGACCCTCACTTTTGGATGAATGTTATTTATGAGCAGGTTAACCAATTAGAGAATTAAATCTATGCCTATATCCTATTAGTGTGGAATAGACATTGCTGGGAGAACACTTGACCCAGATTATACAATTGAAGACTTGTCTTAAGGGTGAAAAACTTTAGAAACTTATTTTGAATGTATAGCATATGCTTGGTAAAGGTATGTACGCATTATTCAGCTCAACCATTAGGTTAAGTCCATTAAGGCAAAAAAAACTTGTTAAATAAATTTTAAAGATCTAACAATAAAAGGTTTTGGGCAATAAGAACTAGCTAGATTAGAAGGTCACCAAATTCACATGATGAGTCAGTGGGCCAAATTACAAGACAATGTGATAAACCTAGAGCTCAGATTAAACAATTAAACCTATGGAGTATGCTGAAACTGAGCTTTCCAAATTTTCTCCCAATGTTACACCAGGAAATAAAAATCTATGTCCACACCTGTTGATAAATTTTAGCCTTCTTTTTTTAAATTTTGTCTGAGGGGAGGTTAGCATCTTTTCCTTCTTATACGCTATCATGATTATGATATGACTGGATGATAAGCCCAAGGTCATCATGGCGAAATGTATGGAAACTGTTGGAATTGAACTGGTAATGGCAATTCAAGCGCTTTGAAATAAGGCGATGTTGACATTTGATGAATACAAATGAAATCGCCTCCAATTAGGGCGATAATAAAATAGAAAATAACCAGTCAGAATGAGGGGAACAACGGAACCAAATAGTCCAAAGCTATGAGCGTGGTATGGTCCAAACCGCTGGAATATAAGCGAGAGGGGCAATTAAGAGGAGGGTTGTCTTTAAGTAAGAAACTAGTGGAATAGGGAGAATCCGCGATATTAAATATATATAATAAAGAAGTTGTGGGAGCGGGTGCTCCATATTTATTTGAAGTTTATTCTGTTGTTTTGAGGGCAACGATCATCAAATTGTTGGCCCTGATTGCTCAGTGGGTCGCACCCTGTGCAAACTCCGTTGGCATATCTAGGGAAGATCGCCAAATTTATAACATATGCCTAAAAATGTCATGGATGATGTCAGGATTAGCCATATTCTATGTAGAGCCTCTAATTTGGGGTCACAACTCATTCATATTAATTTATCAATGAATGCCAATTTATTGCTCCTCATTAGGTTGAGTTGAGATATTAAAATGAAATCATCCAGTCCTAAAGTATTGGTGATTGATTCCAATAGCAATTGATTATTCTAACTGTTATTATATATGCTTAGGATAGATCAATAAATTTATCACTATTAATTATGTATTAATATGTTACCACTATTCAATTCCAAAGGGTTTTTATAAGCTAGTATTTTAATTGCCACCCATCACTTGATATTTCATTTATCTCCTGCTTATACTGAATTCTTTATCTATTCTAACTTTTAGCCCAAGTACTTCTAATAGTGCGTTCTTTTATACCAATAAACTACTATTTCTCTTACTAATAGTTCCTATTGTAGGTTTTTATGCCCTTTGAAGTGACCAACCCGCCGTGCACTTTCAGGACCCTGATGCAACTAAGGGATGATTGGATTTCATCTACCATGATCAAACATAATTAATACTCCCTTCTAGATTACCCAAAATCCTGTGTTAAATACAGCCCAGGAAGGAGGAGAAGTGATAATGTCTTGGGCCTCTATACTTGCTATCAAGCAGGTAAGACTAGGATGAATAAGGGGATAAGACTTTAAATTAGGCGCTGACTACATAAGATGCTGTAGGAAAATGAGTGCAGTAAAAATCCATCATGTAGGGTCAGTTGGATGTTTTTCACGCAGATCTGATCACATTGGTGCCAGTTGGAGTGTTTTTCTCAGCTAATCCAACCTGCTCAACTAAGGATTTTTAATAATATTTTTACTTAAATATCTTATTTTTACCAACACTAACAGTCTGCTAAAATTGTGGAATATCCTGTCATGTCTCCAAAATTAAAGATCAGAAAAGTCTGGAGTGGCTGCCAAATGAATCATTTAATTTTAATGACCTTCCAAGTTGTGCTCCTCTTTCAATTGGGTTGAGCTAATGTTATAAGCCAACTTGAAAATTATTGGTGCCAGTCCCTAATACCTTTCATCACTGTAGGATTTTTTGATGATGAAAAGGCTCGCTGGTGCTTTGTGACCTTATAATCAAACAATTTAAAGAAGGGGTTTTTTTCCACCACTTATAATAAAATAACAAAGACCTATAAAACTAAAACGTCTGGGTTATATATATTTTTTATTAGTGAGAATTGTGGGGTAAAGATAACGAACCCTCTTAATATTGGACCATTTAGTATTTAACTGTATCAAGAGTCATGGGAAACTCAATGATAATTTTGGAATAGCTTAGACTAGTCTGAGTTAGGAAATATGGGAATTTAGCCTATTAAAGCTCAGAAAACCCCCTTCACTTTGGATGAATGATGGTCAGGGAATTATTTTTGGGCAAGATGTACCCATAGGGTAACAATTTGATGAATCTTATCCAATTCTTATTTAATAAAATTAATGAACCTTGGGGGACCCCTGCCAAGCCCATAAAAGGGGATTGTCCCCGTGTAGGTGCTTGAATGGACCTGGTTGTGGATGGGGAATACCATCCAATGGACGCCCCATGGTCCGCCATGTGGCTGGAGTACTCTGACTGCTTAATTTCGTTTATTTGCCTGTGAAGTATCTGAAACATGTTACCTTGATTTTCGGGGTTACACTGAGGATTGGCCAGGGTCTTTTGTCTGATTTCATCATTATTTTTGTCCTTATGGTTAACTGATACACTATTACTATGTAATCAAACTTGTAATTGTCTGACAATCACTAATAAACTGATAATTAGTGTTGAAGATAGACTGAAAAGTATGAGTAATTTTCAAAATTGATATTCCCATTAATATTGGGTTAATCTGATTTACGTTTTACCACAAATCTTTGCCAAGGATAAACCATATGCTGCCAGATAAATGCCAATAATCTTCAATAGGCAGGGCAATTAATTTTCATCTGACCCTATGATCTACTAATGACTACTAGAGATATCTTCCATCAAATCTTGCTGTTATATCTGCTCCATCTACCTTTGACTTATAGCCACCTACTAAGTTTGTTTTTATCTTTACTATAGCTTCAAGAGTCTGTTTTCTTCTCTTGTTCATCTTTACCAAACCATGTCTGAAGATTCTGATTACCCCAACTCTTCCTACTCAGATGCAGACGTCTCTGCTCTTGACCCCTAGTTGAGGCTTGAAGGGCTTTCTGTTGGGACTCGCCTAAATACTGTGAAGCCTTCAATTTGGGGTCACAAATCATTAATATTATGCTATTAACAATGCTGATTTGTGCTCCTCATTAGGTTGAGTTGGGCTATTTTAATAAAATTATCTGGCTTTAAACTATTGAGAATAGAACCCAATAGCATTTAATTATTCTGATCTACTAACAATTTATGCTGAGGAAAGATAAATAGTTTTATTATTATGTCTTATGTATTAAGGGGAAAATATTCCAGTGGTAGAGCATGAACACACTACCACTGCCTCACCAATTTTACCCCAGTAGTGAACTTTGGGTAGGGGACAATTATTACTGTGTTAGAGTTGCACAACAATGCTCCAAACCGAGATAGCAATTAGCAAGGTGGTCCATGGAGTTCCTGCCTAACATACGCTGCTTGTGGAGGTTTTCCAGCTTTTATCCTCCTTTCCCATTTCTTCAATCCCTCAATTGGTGCGGTATCATCCCCAAGTCAGTCCACCTTGAATAAAATTATTTATTATGTATTATTAATCTGTTAAAATTTATGCCAAAGTTCTATAGCAAAGAATTAGATTGTCATCCATTGCTTAATAGTCCATTTACCCCTAGTTATACTAGACCCTTTCTCTACTCTCATTTTTAGTCCAAGTACTTTAAATATTGTAAGGCTCTATCTCAATAAACTATTGTTTCTCTTGAAAATAATTCCTATTGTAGGTTTTTATGCCCTTTGGGGTGACCAACCCATTGGGCATAGTTTAAGAATCCTGATGCAACTAAGGGACTGTTAGATTTCACACCCTTGTGACCTAACAGAGGAGGCTACCAATAGACAGAAGGTGAAACAATTACATTCATGCTAGAGTTGCATTGTGGAAGAAATTGTGGCTCCCATTTGAAGACTAGTCTAAATTGGAGACAGGTCAAGGCTCCATTGATACCAAAATTTGCTTGAATAGATGCTTCCAAAAAGAAGCAGGCCATTATGGGGATCCAAGTCAAAGGATGAGATTCTTATCTAAATTTAAAATTATTTTCTATCATAAGTCTCATAATTCGATGGTTTTTGTTTTTATTTACATATATGGCACTATTACTGAAACTGTGTCATCCTTACTGTCCCATATTTATTTGCAAATCCATATCAATAATGTTGAGATTATGATGTTACTGGATGATAAGCCCTGAAGAGATATGGTTGAATGGTGAGAATCCGCCGACTAGGATGCATTTATGATTATTTGAGCGCCTTGAGATGAGGAGATGTTGGGTTATATCGGATTATTATTGGATCATTTATAATTGAGGCAATAAGGTAATGTTGACATATGACAAATATTATTTTAAATTGCCTCAAACTAAGGTGATAGTTAATTAAAAAATATTTTTTAAAATAATGAGATCTGACGGAATAGAATAGTCTGAGCCAAAGAAATGGTATTGGCTGAAGTCACTGATATATAAGAAAGATTAGGCAATTGAAAGATGAGGTTACTAATAGTTGAGAGAGAGCGGAGCAGCAAAGGGTCGCTATATTTATTAAAATAAATAAAAGTATTTTCAGGTCACTATATTATCTGTCTGTTGTTCAGTGGGGTTGACCTGTGCAACCCTTATGTGGATCCCAATGATGCCACCCAAAATTATAACAGTGGTGCTCAATATATGGGTACCATTGATCAACCACTAAAAATGAGATTCTCCAGTCACAAGAAATTTCTCATCAGGCCTTCTTGGTAGGAAATCTTCACGCAGCACTGCACCTGTCATGGTTGAATGACTTTATAGTGGAAACAGATGCTAAAAACAAGGCTGGGCAACAGGAGGCCCAGAAGGTGAAGCTTCAGGCTCTTCCTGACCTGAAACACACCTTAGATCAACGCTGGGTGCAAGCCAAGCATGGCCAGGTTGATACTAATGGGGTGCAAAACGCCCAGCCTCTGATCGCGGCCCAGGCACTAAAACAAATGATTTACGTTATGAACAAGGACAGTTTGACTTGCTTGGTTAGAGATCAAGGGTTCGAGTCCCGCTCTAGCTATGAAATAATAAGCTCAGGTAAAATATGGCTTCAATTGATTACTCGAGTGAAGGCACTCTCAGTGTATTTTACTAAAATGGATGGAAGCATCTGTTTATTGGAGCATCAAGGCTTGGGCGCATTTCCGCATAACCCAAATTTCCCCAACACACTTTAAATATGTTTTTGTGACCAACATTCCTTGTTGGTTGACTTTCTTTAATATATTTAACCTTTATTTTACATTTTTTTACAATGGTTCCTTGGGCGAACATGGTGGTGGACCTCTTCAGGACGGTCTCCAACTATGTGGGCCACTACCTATTATCACAATTTACCCAAATTCCAGTTGCTTTCTTGGCCGTTTAGGTCCCCTCCAGACCAAGACACCCAAGTCTACTCACTCCAAGTTACCCTCGACTATGGACCCCCTGTTAGTGTCTACTCAAGTTGGGAGGTTTCTTACTTACCTGTTCTCATATGTGGTGATTTACACCCTCGCCTGGGTTACCTCCTGCTCAAGCACCATTCTAGGTGCCTCATTCCCCATTCTCTTAATGGCTAGTTCCCTAGCAATGTGGGTTTGCACTCCACATCACTTTGCTGGGAACAAGAGAGTTACAGACACTCTCTTGACATTAGTCAACCAACCCTTCTATTATATGAGCATATAAATTATCCGTGTGGGACTTCCAATATTTTGAAATTGGGTGTGCTGGCCATTTATCACTGCCACGATGGTGCTCACCACAGTTTTCTCATTAGGTTTTGTATTAATACATCTCGGCGTTATTTTTGCAACTACCAATTGGGAAGTGTCCACCCTTCTTACTCACACCTGGTGGTCTCAGACTTTTTACGATCATCTTCTTGAAACCCTTTTGGGTAGTTTCCCCGCCCCAACCAGAAGGGGCTAGGTAATTTGGCCATCATCGGATCAAATCATATAATTATAGGAACCAAAAAGTTGCGCGCGCTTCTTAAAATGAAGGAATCTTATCCTTCTAATCCTTTGACTCCTTCTAAATTTGGAACTGTACAGGGGTCTAGCCCCAAGAAGGAAGTAAAGGTTTCAGATGATTCCGCCACGATGATGTCACCCATGGTCATCCCTATAAATAGCGCTTCCACAACTAGTGATTTTTCCTTGAAATGTGAGATGCTTCCCACTGATTTCCTCCCCATCTTGGCGGAAATTGGGAACATCAAAGGGTCTGAACCCAAATATAACAAGAATAATTACGTTATCATTTTTTCTCCCCAACAAGTTTCCAAGGTGCATGCCAAGGCATCGGCTCAGGGCTTGGGGTGATGGCCCTGGATAATGAGGCGCATCAAACCTTTGGAATGAGGGGGGTTTGTTCAAGCCAGAAAACGCATTTTATAATGTGAGCAATTTATCCAAAAACGAACCTTTTATTTGCTCATATGGTCTGGATGAGGACTCCATTTCAGTCTACCAGATTACTCCTGAGAACCCTCGTTTGAACCCTACCATGATTAGAGGTTCTCAGAAAGTGGAAAAGGAACTTCGTCATAAATATAAAGATGTATATGCACCTGCAGAAGGTGTGGTGGGATATGTGGCCTCAGTAGTAAGAGTGGCCCACTATCCCTCCCCCTTCTATGATTCCAAAACATACCCTGATGGCTTGTTGAGACCAGAGGAAGAATTTTCAGGTGAAATAATGGCATTTTCTGCATTAGATAAATCCCATTCTGGATACTTCTTGTTGACTGCTACTCTTACTTCCTCTTATGGAAAGTTCAGCACAACTATTTTGGTGGATACTGGTGCCTCAAATAATTTTATTGACCAAAACCTCGCTGACTACCTTGAGTTGAGTTACTCACCTGGTGGTATGGTTAGAGGTGGGGCTTCTCAAGGTATCCTCACACTGAACGTCAGAGAGTCAGTCAATTTTCAGGTAGGTTCTTATCTATTGTCTGAGCAGTTTCAAGCTATCAGAAACCTCTTGTTTCCCATCATTTTGGGTGTTGAGTGGTGGCGGAAGTTTGATGTCAAAACTAATTTGAAAGAAAACACTTTATCCTTGTTTTTAACAAATGGTCACCAGCTGATTGTTCCTCTGTCTGAGGATAACGCCCCAGGCAAATTACCCCATTGGCCCAATGTTCCCAGTTCATATCTTGCCCCTTTGCTGAAGCCCACTGTGGGACTTTCCTTACCTTCCTGTTTGGAGGAGTTGGCATCTTCTTTTGATGCAGCTTCAGCTAGTACGCTACCAGAACATTCCGAGTTTGATTGTGAATTTAAACTTACTGTGGATCTGGTGCGTATTTCTTCCCCCATATACCCATTGACTGTCCGGGAGGAAGAGGCGTTAGATGTATGGGTGAAGGAGCAGTTGGCCAAAGGGGCCATCTTTCAGCGTACCTCCCCTGTTTGCTCCCCACTGCTCTTTGTGGAGAAGGCTGATGGAACTTTACGCCCATGTGTCAATTATGGAAACTTAAACAATGTGACTGTACCCAACCTCCATCCCATCCCTTTAGATTCTCAGATTGCGCGCTATGTGGAGAAGGCGAAGGTCTTCTCCAAGCTGGACTGCCTCAATGCGTTCAATCAAATCTGGATAAAGAAGGGCCAGGAGTGGTTAACTGCATTCCACACCAGAAAAGGAATTTTCCAGTTCCAGGTTATGCCCTTTGGGCTTAAGAATGCCCCTGCCATCTTTCAACGCCGCATTGATGCTGCGTTGGGAGACTTGTTGGGGGTATGTGCGGTTGCCTACATGGATGACATTCTGGTGTTTTCCCCCAATCATGAGTCACATGCAGTACACCTTTGACAAGTAGTGGAGAGATTGAGGGCTGCTTGCCTTACCCTCAAGATTAGTAAATGCGAATTCTTCAAGTCTCAGGTTACTTTTTTGGGCAACGTCGTTTTTGACCAGGGCCATATGATAACTCCAGACAAGGAGAAGGCTATTCGTGAGTGGCCTACCCCCACCTCTGTCAAGGAACTGAGGAGCTTTTTGGGAATGTGTACGTTCCTCAAGAAGTTCACACCCAATCTCTCTGAGGTGGCAGCTCCCTTATATAAGGCTAGCGGGGCCAAGGTGCTTCAGTGGTCCCCCATTTTGGAGGATGCGTTCCAAGCGGTGAAGTGCACCTTGTTATCCACATCCATCCTTCGCCATGTTGATCCTGCAAAGGAGTTCATTGTGTCCTCAGATGCTTCCAACTTCGCCATTGTGGCTGCCCTGTTACAGGTGGGTGAAGATGGGTCTGAGCATCCTGTGGGATATTTTTCTAGGAAAATGTCTCTGCATGAGTTAAACTACGCCGTATATGACAAGGAGTTATTAGCAGTGGTGGAGGCGCTGATTTATTGGCGTCACCACTTACATGGCTCTTCCCAACCATTCTGGGTATGCACTGACCACTGAGCCCTGTTGTACTACCATGCTCCACATGTTCTAACACCACGTCAGACCCGTTGGCATGAGACCCTTGCCCTATTTACATTTTCCTATGAGTTCACCAAGGGCAAGGAGAATGGTTTGGCGGATGCTTTGAGCCGCAACCCTGCTTTGGCTCCCAATCCAAAGGAGGTAGAGATTCACAACACCCGGTTGATGATTCCACTGAGTATGATTCTGCCTCAACTTCCTAAGTCCATGGTACATACGCCAGCGCTCATGCCTTTGGAAAATGCAGCAGAATATAGTATGTTTAGAAAGGTAGTTCTTTCTCAGCCGTTATCAGCCAAATATGCTGTTGTTCTCGCTAAGAGTGCCCTGAATCAGGAGGACTTATCCAGGGGTTATCACGTGAAGGATGAGATGGTGTGGTTTCAGGGGCGCCTATGGGTTCCTGCTGGACCACTGCGCCTGGAGATCATCCAGGACCATCATGACGGAATCACTGTTGGTCATCCTGGGAAAGCAAAGACCTTGGAGTTGATACAACCCACTTACAATTGGAAGGGCTTGTCTGTTCAGGTAGGCGGTGCTGCAAAGAGTGCCTGATCTGCAATCAAATGAAACCCAATTGGCAACCTTTAGCAGGGTTGCTGGTACCAGTCCAAAAGGCTGAAGGGCCCTGGACGTCCCTATCAGTGGATTTCATTGTGGAGTTACCCGTTTCAGATGGGTATGATATAATCATGGTGGTGGTGGACCTCTTTACAAAATTCGCCCACTTTATTCCTTGCAGAACAACTATAACTGCCGCTGAAATGGCCAGGCTCTTCTTCGCCCATGTATTTGCGCTTCATGGGGTTCCTCAAGAAATCATTAGTGACTGGGGACCCCAGTTCACCTCCATCTTTTTGGAAGAGTTGTGTAAGACTCTTCAGATCCACCCCTGCCTATAACTGCTTATCACCCTTAATCAGATGGGCAGACTGAGCGAGTGAATCAGTTCTTGGAACAATTTCTGAGTTGTTACACCACCGCAGACCATTCAGATTGGGTTCCTCACCTTCCTATGGCCCAGTTTAGCTACAACAACACTTTGCATTCATCAATCAGTTGTTCACCTTTTTTTGCTAGCCATGGCTTTAACCCTGCTTTCAACATGGAGCCCAGCTGTGGTTCCAAAGTGGAAGCAGTGCTGGACTTTGCTAAGACTCTCAAGAAGGTCCATCAAGGGGTGTCCACAAGTTTTGGAGGCGGCTATGCGGGTTTATAAGGAGAATGCCAATGGAAAGCGCCGAGTGGGTCCAGCATACAAGGAAGGGGATCTCGTGATGCTTGATGCTCGCAACATCCCTATCAAGCAGCCATGCAAAAAGCTGGGTCCAAAGAGGATTGGTCCTTACCGTGTAGTTAGAAAGGTGGGACATGCCTCATACCAGTTGGATCTTCCCTCCACATTTCGGATCTTCTCCATCTTTTATGAAAGCAAGTTGACATTGTTTGAGGGCCCTCCTCCTGTGACTCCTGAGGCTTATCTTGTGGATGGGGCACCGGAATGGGAAGTGGAGGAAATAGTAGCCTCCTGCCGAGTTAAGCGACGCCTTGAGTACCTGGTATCCTGGAAAGGGTTTGACGCGGCAGAGAACAGTTGGGTGCCAGTACAGGATTGTGTACATGCCCAAGACCTGATTGAATCCTTCCATAATCATTTTCCTGAGGCTGCAGGATCTCAGCCTAAGCCGGCCGTTGCTGCTATGAAGTTGCCACCAGCACATAAAAACTTCTCCTTAGCAAACGCCCCTGGAGGGGGTGGAGCCCAAGAAGGAGGAGAGGGTAATGTCATGGTTGGATGACTTTATAGTAGGAACTGATGCTAAAGACAAGGCTGGACGACAGGAGGCCCAGAAGGTGAAACATAAGGCTCTTCCTGACCTGAAACACACCTTAGATCAACGCTGGGTGCAAGCCAAGCATGCCCAGGTTGATACTAATGGGGTGCAAAACGCCCAGCCTCTTATCTCGGCCCAGGCGCTAATTTGAATGATTTACGTTATAAATGAAGATGGTTCAATTTGGTTGATTGGAGAGCAAGGGTTCAAGTCCCACTCAAGTTATGAAATTTTAAGCTCGGGTAAAATATGGCTTCAATCAATTACTTGAGTGAAGGCATTTTCAGTGTATTTTACTAAATGGATAGAAGTTTCTGTTTATTGGAGCGTTAAGGCTTGGGCGCACTTCCGCAGAACCTGAATTTCCCCGGCCCACTTTAAATATGTTTTTGTGACCAATATTCCTTGTTGGTCGACTTTCTTAAAATAAATTTTACCTGTTATTTTTACTTTTTTTCAATGGTTCCTAGGGTGAACTTGGTGGTGGACCTCTTCAAGGAGGTCTCCAACTATGTGGGCCACTACCTATTATCACCACTTACCCAAATCCCAGGTGCTTTCTTGGGCCGTTTAGGTCCCCTCCAGACCAAGACACCCAAGTCTACTAGCGGCAAGTTACCCTTGACGATGGACCCCCTGTTGGTGAATACTCAAGTTGGGAGGTCTCTTACTTACCTGGTCTCATATGTGGTGCTTTACACCCTCGCCTGGGTTACCTTTTGCTCAGGCACCATTATAGGTGCCTCATTTCCCATTCTCTTAACGGCTAGTTCCCTATCAATGTGGGTTCTCATCCCACATCACCTTTCTGGGAACAAGAGAGTTACAGACACTCTCTTGAAATACACCCTAGAACACCAGGGGAATGGTAGCTTTAACCACCGCATCAGCTTCACTTAAGAAGCCAAGGTCAAAATACCCCTTGAAGGGGTGGAAGTCAATGACGCCAGAATGTGCAAAAGATCTTGGGAAAGTTTAATTATAGGGTGGTCAGAATATGGGAACAACTTGCTGTATTTGACCTGAAGGCTGAATCACATGGTGCTCCAAGGGAACACTAGGGGTCAACGAGGAACTTCCTAAACATGGGCGAGGTGTAAAGCAAGTCCTTAGGCGGGACAAAGCA
Source organism: Massospora cicadina (assembly GCA_022478985.1). Taxonomy (NCBI): domain Eukaryota; kingdom Fungi; phylum Entomophthoromycota; class Entomophthoromycetes; order Entomophthorales; family Entomophthoraceae; genus Massospora; species Massospora cicadina. The sequence goes on from JAKSZP010017479.1 coordinate 53,804, forward strand.
GCTGATAAGTTAGGAGGGCTAGCAGAACCAGCCTGGGCACGTTTTAGCAGAGACTGAAAAACACTAGGAGGGGGTTCCCCCTGCCCCATGAGGAGACAGCGGGCGTCAAGGTCATCAACATAGAGGGACCTTAGAGGGCCAACAACAAGTGGAGTTGTGTTTTTAAAAATTGATCAGGATTCAACCAAAACGTGGGCAAATCGAGAGGTTAGTAACAAAGCTAGCATCAATGAAATGGGTGTATTTGAAGGTGTTTTCCATAGGTCAAGGAATTAGCCCCTAAAATTATTTTTCAACATTCTTCTTGGAGTAAATGTTCATAAGTTCATTATGGTTTAGGAGGCCAAGGTCATTCACTATAAAAGACTGTAGAATATTTGAAATGGTTATCATAGTTGGTCTTCATTTATTGAGCATAGTTACATACCAGTTTCTCAGGGTCTGATTTTTCAAATCAGTGAGTTGAAAAGCTGACCAATGAGTTGCGTAGAAAGCGTTAATGTATGGAATTGTACTATAAATAGCAATATGTACGATGTATACTTGGTATTGATATGGACCTTAGTTTATTATACCCAGATAATGGTGAATGTTTGGGTAATCTTTTAAGGTTGTTATTGATTTCCTTTCCAAGGAATAAATCATTGTTTGAATTATCCATTTTATCAACCTTTACACTGAGAATTGTACACTGTTGTCAAAGAGTAAAAGGTGCATATCTGAAACATCATTCCTATGATTAACTCATCACTGAAATAGGATCCTCAGTCATTCGAGATAATTCTGTTAAAAAAGAACATGGTAGGAAAGGCTAACCTTTCATAAGGTTAACTTAAGATTAAAACTATTGTTCTAATATAATTTCAGCCACTTGAACTCTCTTTCCGCTAAGCATAACTTTCTGAGAAATTTATACAGTTAAAAAAAGTAAAACCTAATTTCCCGCCGTAGTTTCACTCCAATGTCATCAAAATCCCCACCAGCTGCCCCAGTGTGGGCAGCGGTGAAACCCCCCCCCCCCCCCCCTGACATTTTCCATCTGACAGAAAAACATGCTTGGACTGGCTCGCCCAGTCATACCAAACCCCTGGGACAATTCGTTCCTCCCCAAAGAACTTGATACCCACCTTACTCAAACCCAAGCGGTGCCCTGTTGCCCCCTGGTGCTTCCCTGGAGCAACATGCATTTTGGCCTTAGGGTAGAATATGGGAAACTTTTCCCCTACAATGACCAAGCTATTTATCAAAATGGCTCAGGTGGTGATGCATCCCACCTGCTTTATTGACTTCCACCACAATAAGGGTATTTAATCTCAGCTTCACCTGTGAAGCCAATACCACCACTGCAGCAATGGTGCCCCTGGTCTCTCAGGATGCTCCTCTCCCAAAAACTCTGACCCAGATCCCAGCGGAGACCACTTTGGTGGTTCAGTTCGCTGGTTTGTCTACCAACCTTCCCCCTGAGTTGCTCCACCAGGAGCTGATATAGGTTTGGCAGCCTAGGACCAACCCCATATTGCAATTTGTGGTCCCAAATGGGGACACACGCCTCACTGGGCCTCGGGCATATACCACAATCAGCCCTGAAATAAACAAAATTACCCATCGATTCCCCCTCACGCCCCTATCCCCTCTGCCCTTGACCATCCATTCTGGTCCCATGTTGAGGGCAGACAGATGATTTGTCCATCCTGTTTCAACGTAGACCATTTAAAACACAAGTGCCCATATCGAGCTTCTTCTGATGGCTCTGATAGTTCATCTGATGGCCACCAATATGCCACCCACCCTGCACCAATTCTGGCATGGGTTATGATCCTACCTCCCCCTCCACAAACCCTATTGCTGCAGCTGCACCTGCATCCACCAATCAGCCTCCACCTTGCCCCAGTGCCACACATGATTCTTCCAATCAAGCGCAGGATTGGACCTCAGTTTAATCCTATGCAATCTCCAACAAATCAACCAATCCTCAACCATATGCCAATTCCCCAATTCAATTCAACCAGAACCCATGAGATCTTTTGGATGAAATTAATGAATCATGTAATATCATTGATGAACCATTGCTGCAAGTTGACCGGTTCTGTAATGCAAAATGGGATACAGAATTCCCCCTTGCTTATATTCCTCACAGTCAATTACTGAACCATTCTACAGAGACCGCCAGCTTGAAGTAGAAGCAGCCGCCACACCAGATTGCTGTCCCCTCCGCAAAGCCACCGCCAAATCATTGGTAGCGCTCACAGGAGGAATTCCACCTACTGTTATACCTGAAAATCCTACTTTCAAAAAGTAAGATTAATCTGAAACAACTATAAAAAATGTCACTGATACAATCCAGAATGTGGTAACTTAAGCACAAAATCCAAAAGCTAAGATTATTCAAGCCAATATTGCCACATTTTTTTAGCTACCAGATGCTCACATTAAAGCAAAAAGATTAGCCAAATATATTAAAGCCATTTCTATGGTTGGTAATTACTCAGAAGTACCAATCATCTAAGATATCAAACTACATATCATCGATGCTCCAACGCCCTTGCTATCTTCCTTGACACGCACCCTACTCTGGGAAAAGGTAGCTGCTGCTGAAGATGAGCCCCCCAATCCCCCTCCCCTTCCACCATGGAGGGATAAACGGTCTCTACTGCACACCTGGTTGGTTGTTTTGTTAGGCGTGTTCCACTCAATTCGTCCATTTTGGAAGTTTTGTTTAAATAAATTAGTTATGTTAGTTTTAGTATTAGTTCTCAATTCATAATGTCCATCCCCTGGTCAGCTTAACTTGGTTAAATAAAATAAATTCAACCGCTTGAGTCTTTCTGTATCCCAAATTGTTTGGGGTCATATCAGTTCTATATTGAAATAATATTAAGCTTTTAAATCATTTTGAAAAATACCAAACAGTCGTTTTTATTATTTAAGTTGGCTTAATGTTTTAATTTTATAAAGTATACCCTATTTCCAAGCAGTGTTTCTTCCTTAATTAGGGTCCATATTAGTAATCTATATTGGGATAGGATTTAAATCATTTTAAACATATTTAATCCAATAAGTATTCCTCATTGTTTAGGGTTTCAATTGTAGACCTATTTTGGGTTTTTATTTTAGAATCTTTTAAGTCCAACCTAAACCCAATTGTTGTTTCCTCATTGATTAGGTTTTAACAGATAGCCTCTAGTTTGATTGGATTGTTGATTTAACATTAAGTTTTCCTGGATTCTCTTTATCTTTTATAACGTATTGAATTAAATATAAAATTTCAAAAGTTTTTTACACCCAACTAAACTTTTTGACTGCGCCAAATCAAGCCTATGTTAACGTAATTGAAGCCTAAAGCCCTATTTGGGGTTGTGGTGTGCCGCCTCCTGGCATTTTGTTCACTGACAAAACGCGCTCAGCCTGGATCAGCTAGCCCTAAAATGCTTCTGGTTGCTACATTACGCCTCAGGACTTAGTTTATCATCTCACACGCTCCCAGGCGGTGCTTCAAAGCCCTTAGTGCTCTCTCAGAGCAACCTGCGTCTTTTCCTTTGAGTCAGGTATGGGAACCTCTTCTCCTACACAAATGCGGCCCTCATTGAAATGAACATGGCAGGCACAAGCCTGCCAGATATATAGATCTCCGCCCCTTCAAGGGGTATTTTAATATTTGCTTTTCTTGTGAAGCCCACGCTATGGCAGCAGCACAGCTGCCTTTAATATAAAACTCACCTATCCATTCTATCCAATCTTGGCTTCCAGATGAGACCATGCAATGGTCCAGTTTGCTTGCTTTCCATCCCACCTCACCTCTGAATGTATCCACCATGAACTCACAAAGAGTTTAATTGCCTATGGCGCTAACCCTGTGTTGCAGTTCATGGTTCCCAAATGTGCCATCATCTTTCAGGGTCTCACGCTTTTGCAACATTTTTACCTTTCCATCAAGACATTTGCCTTACAATACCCCTTGTACCATGCTATGATCCGCCCCTGATCATTCCTTCTGGGCATGCGACAAAAAATCTGTGCCATCTGCCCGTTATGTTTTAAGCTTTACCACTCAAAACTTAATTGTTCTTCACTGGATGCAACCATGCTCGCCGCTAAGCCTTTCTCTTCCACTCCATTGTCCTCAGAGGTGCTTTTTTATAAGAATTGATCATTCCTCTACCAACCTCAACCTCTGTGGGTGCTGCTCCCATTTCTTTGCTCAACTAAAGTTTGACTTCTCAAACTATTCCTGATCAGATTGCTGCTCAGACGCCAGTTATGTTGCTTTTGTTGATTGTGTTTGACCCGTTCATCTCCCACCACCCTTCAATTTATTGTTGCTAGCCAGAAGTGGCTTATTTGAATTCATATGATGCTCTCATATGGAATGATGACAAATACTAGGATTATGGGATCAACCCTAATTTTGGATGGCCTGGTTTTTAATGGATGCCTAATTTAAATCCCTGCCACCATTTCCGTTCTCAAAAAACGTACCTACATATAAAACAATACACAAAATGACTGTTGATGAAGCAACTGCTCCTGTCAACACTCTCCTCTGCCAATACCTCCATGCAGCAATAGAGCCACTATGTGAGAATATCCTCCTCTCTAATTTCTCCCCATAATTTTACTGATGATGTTAGAATTGATATCAAAGATCTCACGTTTTCTGCAGGACGCACATGCATTGATGCAACAAGATTTTCACTTTTTTGATCCCAACTAATTTCAAACTTGCCTGCGCATCAAGACTTTTACTTGTGTTACCAAACTTATTACTTTCTCTGAGCACCAGCTTGCTGAATATGGTGAGGCGATGCACAACACAGACCTTATCAACTCAGACAATCTCCACCTATATTCCTAATGCCTTATAATGCTGCCTCTCCAACCCCCATTATGTCTGCATTTGCCTGCCATCTTTAGAAATTAGCACGGGATAAAAATTCCCTAAACCAACTTCCCTATAAAATGGACGCTTAGTCCCAATTTTGAAGCACCATGTTGGAAATTTTCGTATCTCAGTTAAGAATTTGGTACTCACAAATAAAGATTGTTGATGCATGCCCTCCTTTGATTAGGCATCACTAGTACTAAAAAGGTTTCCTGGGTTCCCAAATTGGAAATTCAAGTTAGTATACTGACTGGTTGGGTCATATTAGGAATTAGGAAATAGATTATGCATGGTATAATTCCTTTATATCTTGGTGTTCTATAGAAGGCTCATTATATTCATTTATTATAAAACCCAAAAATATCAGTTACTTTATTATCTAATAAAAAACCTTTAACATTAATCCTTGGTGGTAAATCAGCATTTATTAGTGGCCTATTCTCTTCATTAATTAAAATTTCTTCAAAGTACTATTAATGTTTCTTGCACAGTAATTAACAGATTAAATTATGGATCTTCTTGGGAAATTGGGGTTTGTGGATTAATTTGGGTGTTCACCTTTCAGGTATATAGGAACATACTCAACAATAATAAAACTTGAGTGAAGGGTTCTTCAAGGTGCATCGAGGAATATTGAATCTGCTTTGTGATTGGAGTTTCAGATATTTCAGATTTTGTGCTTCCAATTGTGGTTGCTATATGTACTGGCTATGTGATGGAAATAGACTATGAGTTTCTTAAATTTTTGGTGGCATTAATATCTATCAATAGGAGTTGTTAAGCCTGTTATACATCTTTTTATTTAACCGAGGTAAGCTGACCAGGGGACAGACATTACCAAATATATGTGAAACTAAGAGAATAACTAAGAAATATAAAAATTGGGCACCCCAGGGTACTCAAGTTACCCCTGTTGCCAGCGGGAATGCCAGGTATGGGGGGGTTGGTGCACTACTCCGAGGGGGTTTCCCCTGCTATGGAGCAGGTGTGAAGGAAAGGGTCTGTGTGGAGAAACCAGAGTGGGAACCATGATTCTATGAGCGCTTTTTGTCTTGGTCTCATATATCCATAGAGTCAGGCTTGAAAGTGCTCTAGTAAGTGGACATGGAATCTGTTAATAATCCCATGCATGGTTGGGACTGTGCCCTTGAACACATCTAATGAAATTGTGTGTATTGTCCACATTGCAATGGGTATTATCAGGGAGTGGAGGGTATATGGGATTGGTGACTTGATCTGGAGCGCGAAGATACTCTTTGATATCGAGAATTACTGTTCGTTTTGAATCTTGAGCAGGCGTGCGACTTCCTGCCATATAGCTTTGGTTGGGGGGCATGTTTCTAGGCGGTGATGTAGGGATCCCTCCCCTTAACATACTGCACATGTTTTGTGGAGGGAGTTGGAGCGGTCCGCCGTCCTATAGGTCCTTCTCAAACAGCGCCAGGCGTTTGCTCTTATCCTTGGTTGTAGGAGTGGGTGGTGTGTCATTTTCCACATTGCTTTCTGTGTGGTTAAATCATAGGGAATGTCCAGCATATCTAGGTATTCTATCCTAGTTATGCTTGGGGTTGTTGCGAGCATATCCCTCTGGGGGTGGTTTTCTGGGTTTCTAAAATTTTAATTGGGGGCTGGGTTGTCCCCTTCCCTGTATAGTACCCATGTTCTCTATGGTCCATCCCATACAGCGGATAGTTCGGAGGATATGTTTAGAATTAGGGGAAGTTCCATGTGGACCCGTTGCAGTAGGGTGCTTGGCGAGGTATGAAAGTAGTCTGGGTGGACTATGTGGGTTGGTCAATTTGAGCGCCTGTGCAAAGTTAGTCCTTGCTGCTCTGGACCAATATTGTTGCGGGAGGTCTGGAGCAAGGATTTCCTTTATCCAGGTACCTAGGATGTGATTGGCATGGCTCTCAAAATCTATTAGTCCCATGCCTCCACTTGAGCGTAGGCCAAATAGTGTTTCCATCCGTATAGGAGGGTGAGAGCCAGGCCACAGCCAGCCCTGGATAAGCGCGCGAATTGAGGTTATAAAGGTAGGTGAGAAGGATATCGCATGGGCCTGGTACCACAATATTAGGAGGATGAGCGAGTTAGCAACCCTAACTCGTCCTGTTAGTCCTGGGGTTCTTCCTTTGAGGGAGGCGACGCGTTTGGATACCCGTTGTAACAGGTTACTTTCCATTGTCTCATTAGCATATCCCCTGATTCTAGCCATATACCAAGGTGTCAGACAGGAGTGGTGGTGGGAGGTGTTACAAAGGGTAATATAATTGGGTTTTTTCTTTGAATGTTGGTGTGAGGTTTTGATGTTGTGGCCCAATTGTTTGTGTATTTGCCTAAGAGGATGATTTCTGCCTTCCTTTTGTTGAGCGATGTATTGCTCACCATGGAGTATTCCTCTAGAGTGTGTTCCAGCTGTTGGGCATCTTCATTGTTTGCTATACCTGCTACGAAGTCATCTGCAAAGGCCAGTATTTTGACTGTTGGTTGTCCTTATGCGGTTATCCCCATGAGACATGAGTCAGTTACTCGGAGGAGCGGGTCAAAGCTGAAATTGTATAGCAGTGGGATGAGGGGATCCCCTTGTTTGAGCCCTCTGTGTGGTTTAATCTTGTTTGTTAGGAATCCAGGGCCGCATACAGCCATGGTTGCAGATTCTGTTAGGAGCATCGCCCATTTTATGAATCTTGGTGGGAGTTTGAAGGCATGTAGACATTCTTTTAGGTATGGTCAGCTAACACGGTAATACGCCTTTTTCTGATCCAAGAAGACCAGGGCACCAGTTGCTATGGATTGGCAAATGTTTGCAACAGGGTGTATGTTGTTCCAGATTGAACGCCCAGTTATAAACCCAAACTGTTTGGGTGATAGGGCGTCCGATGCAATTGCGCCTTATCTAGCTGCTAGAATTTTTGTTAGATTTTTGTGTCAGTGTTGGAGAGTGCAATTGGGCGCCAGTTGGACAGGTCCAACTTGTCACCCTTTTTATACAAGGTTATAACGTAGGATTCATGGCCTCCTGGTAATAGGCGTGTTTCCAACAAACTCTGGTTCATTGACGCCGATAGGAGGGGGGCGATTTGTTGAAAATATTTTTTGAAAAATTCGTAGGGTATCCCATCAGGCCCTGGGCATTTCCTACGTGGTGCATCGCGAATTGTTTCCCAAAGCTCCTCCCGTGTGATAAGGGATAGTATATTGTAATTTGGTGGTGTACTTTGTATCATGGCAGTTTGAATAAATTCTTTAATTTTTTGTGGATCTGTTGGCATATCGCGATATAATTTGGTGTAATAGTGGCGTACTTCTGCCTTGACCTCCTCAGGGTCAGTTGCCACAGTGGCGTTGGTCTTGCGGACCTGTGTGCACGTGGGCTGGTTTCCACGGGAGTGGAATTGGCGGAAAAAGTATGTCAAACAGGTTTCGCCTTCCTTTATGAACTTACCTTTGTTCAATACTTTGATTCTGTGTTGGTGTTCAAAGATGAGATTGTTAAGTTGGGATGAAATTTCTGCCCATTTGCATCCCCAATAAAGGCTATAGCCAGATCTTGGAGTATTTATTTACAGGTGGTCTAGTTCTGCTAAGGTACGCTTGATTGTGGCTGTGTCTGCGGTGTACTTGCGTGATGCAATATGTCAGGTTTTGTTGACTAAATCTTTTTTGAAATTTTCCCATGTTCCAATGGGATCTGAAGTGAATGGGGCTGTGAATTCTGGGTTTGTAGCCTTGTTTTCAACCCAGTCAGATATCTCAGGCAATCTTATATTTTATGGGTGAATCTTTCTCAAAGGCGACACCTGTGTGTGGGATTGGGTTGGCGCTAACTGCACCGTAACTAATTGGTGATCAGAAAAATTGATCTTTTTTGTTGTGAATTTGGAGATTCTTGAGTGGTGGGATTGTGGGACGAGGATCTGGTCAATGTGACTCATTGATATGAGCGCTCCCTCACGTATGTTGGGCCACGTCATGTGGGGAAGGATTGGTGAATTGGGGGGAAGAGCATCCTGTAAGCCAAGAGATGCCTTCATTGTGCGATATTCAATGTGTCCAGGTGGGTATCCCCTGGGATTAGGTCATTGATCTGTATTGGGGTTATCCCAGCAGTTGAAATCGCCTAACATGATGATATCTGGTGGGAGGATGAGAGTAGAAATTTTTTCAATTTTTTTTTCTCTCGGTTGCAGTGCATGGTGCGTAGATACATGCTAATAAAATTATCTCATCTTGGCATGTGATTGTTGCTACCAGGACTTGACCATGCAAGTGTGATGAATTTGTAATTTTAAATTTTTTGTTGTTTTGGACTATCACCCCACAGTGAGATGTCCATACTGATTGTGATGGTGCGACACTGGTTGACCAGGATTCTTCTTCCCCTTGTAGGCAGTGGGTTTCTTGAATGGCCAAGATGTCTACAAGAGGTTTTCGCAGGAATGCCAGCTTTTTGGCTTGGGACGGATGAGCCCTGGCTCCCGCGATATTTAACGTCCCTATTGACACTGAGGTGCCCGTGGCGCCTCAGGAGAGGTTGGGAGGACCCTCTAGTCCTATCCCACCGTGGCTCATTTTGGCCATGCTCCACATCTGTACTCCAACTCTTTCACTGCCATTGTTGTTCCCTTGATCTGACCCAATAATTCAAGGGAATTGCGGTTTTTTGCATTTGCATCAACTTTTCCTGCACAGGTCTCATGTTAATTTGATGCGGGTTGTTGATGGGATTTTATATTTTTGAGGTTCAACTTTATTGCATTGTGCACCGCATTTTCACCCAAATTGTGGTTGCATTGTTCCTCAGTATGTGCATGACTGATAACGCTTTGTGGCTCAGTCTGGTTACTGTGAAAATTTTCGACCTGGGCATATTGTTCTGATTGGTTGGTTTGGTGTATATCTGAAATATCCTCCTAAATTTGTCTGTGGTTAATGGCGGATTCCGCGTGTGCCGCCGCTTCAGCCGCTGCTCTCTTGTGGGCTTTTTGTGCTGCTTTACACTGTTTACTTGTAACTGGGTCCACGATGGAGTATAGTCCATTTTCACCCCAGCGGAATTGGTGGTGGCCATCAGTCATTTTGGCGAAGTTTTCATTATCTTCGTCCATAGCTTCTTCACAAAAATCATTTTCCATTAAGCCCTCTTTTACAGGGCATGCATGTTCCTTGTGGCCCAGTGAGTCACAGTGGTTGCAAATATGTGGTGCGCGTTCTGGTGTAACTCGGAATGCAGCTGACTAGCCCCCATCTGCAAAGTGAAATTCTGCTGCGCGGGGAATTCTGGATAGATCCTCTTCCACTTCTGGGAAGGGGTTGATTACAGCGATAGCTTTGCCCGTGCACAGGTTGGGCATTAAGCGAAATCGCTGTAATTCAAGTTGTTTGATTTCTCCATAGGCCACAAGACCTTTGTGGAGCTCCTCCTTGATTACCTTATGAGGAAGGTTGGTGGGGAGCGAGTCAAAGGAGATGAACAAAGTTTTTGCTTTGTTCCATCTAGTGCGCGCGGTGCTTAATTTTTTTGCCCTCAGGGAGGGCAATTTCCACGCAGATCTTTGCTGCGGCATCAGCTTCATCAGCTGTTTCAAACCAATATCAATCCAGCTGCGGCCCATGTTGTTGGTGGCTACGTACACCGCGTGAGGGAAAAGTGAGGGCTGTGCCTCACATGTTTTCTCCCACAAGGTTGGTGACTCATCCCCAAGGAAGAGTCTGATCCCGTGTTCCACCTTTGACAAAGGTTGGTTGAATTGAATGTACATGTATTGCGTGTGCTTTACAGTAAATACCATAAACCTAGATGGTGTCTGAGTTTGCGATTTCTTTGCAGATTGGGTTCCTGGTCCCCCTCCAGGGCGTTTCTTGCCCTTAGTTGCTTTGTTAAGCGCACCGCTTGCCATGAAGCTCGCCCATGTTGTATTATTTTTGTTATCAAAGTCGCCCATCTTTCCTGTGTGTGATTATCCAAATTTGCTGTTCGAATCAAATCGTAGTAACTAAAGTGATTGTTACAAGAAAGAAAAGCTCCCTGTTATACATCTTTTTGCGTGAAAAGATACTTAATACAACGTAGGAGATTAGGCTGTACTGGAGGTGGACCAGCGTATGGGTGCAGGAATTGAATTAACCCTATTAAATAGTGATAATTTGGCTTTTTCACAGCATAAGAATGTGTGTATGGCGGTTAATGTCCCTTTGCTGCTCCCACATATGGCATTAGCGGTGGGTTATAATACTGGTAGGGAATTGACTGAGAATAGTTTGCCTGTCCTAAGGATAGAGGTACCTCATGACCTCTTTGGTTAATTCTGGTAAGACATTTTCCATCCAGGTGGTACACTTTACAGTGCCACAAGGTTCCAACACTACATGAGATGATTTCCTGATTTGTTGCATCTGGGACAGCATAGGCTGCTTTGCAGAGGTTGTCTATACACCAACATTGTAGTTTTGTTGCACTTACTCTGAAAAGGCGTTCATCTGTGCAGTGAACTTGTAGGAATGATTAGCTATATTATAGGATGATCTTGCCCTCAGTTTCCTTCTCATATATGTAAATCTTTCTGATTGTCAAGTTGTTTGGCTGGAAGCTGGCTAGGCCTGCATACTGGTGATAGATTTCAATTGCATGGCAGCGCATGAAGGTTGTGCTATGAGGACTGCATTTAGGTGCAAATTAAGTGTATCTAAAAACCATTTTTAACAACTGTTGATCCATATCATTGCAGCGTCAGTTGTCAGACTGGCGCCATTATTCTAAGAGGTCTTCAAACTTGTCCAGAAATAAGTTAACATTGTCATAATCTTTGAGTCAAATTGTTAGAAATTATTGTGTAGTTGTGAGATTAATATGGAACTTGACATGAGCACGTTCTTGCCATTAATACCAGGTGTCAAACGGGAGGTTGGCACTGTGCCATCTTATCTGCAACTGCGAGGAGGCTTGGCACATTGCATAATTGATTTCAGTTACTCACTTCATAGTCATCTCCTCATGATATTTAAGCTTCCAACAAATAAATTGATAGGGCTTTCTTAGAATTCCCTGTGTTTATTAGGTGTAAAAACGCATTAGTTTTAAAGTTGTTGTCTAGCTCTGGGAGGAGTTCATAGGTAATTACCTGTCAGGATCACCAATTTTTTGCATAGGTAGCAGATTCCAATATACTGAAACAGGTTACTAGTGTATTAATAAAATTGTCCAAATTCTCTTGACTGTTTGTTCAATGTTCAGCTTCTGTCATTCTGAGAGCTTTGGTGGAATAATTGCCCAGGGGAGGATTTTTACTATATTGTATGAAATAAAACGCAAAATTTAAGTTGAACTCTACAACTTGTCAATTTATCAAGAAACTAATGATGGGGTTTATTACCCATTTTTAGGAGTTTTAGAGCCTAAATATCTAAGGACCATTGTAAGGGCGCAGGATAAAAATCACTATTCCTAAATTGGTTATATATAGACTTGTAAAAATTTAGCAAATTGCTTACCAATTTGACAATGATAACAATTGAGTTGTGAAATGAAGAATTGAACTACACTTTATAGACTGTAACAATCTAAACAATTTCACATTTAATTGAGATAATGTTGACTGAATAGAATTTAACTGATGATGCATGAGATAATTTTATAAATGATGGCACAGACAATGATGAATTCTAAGTCCCTTTTATCATTTAAAGAAGATAAATTGCATCCATTTTAAGACAGATAATTGAAAATAATGTCACTAATGATGAGAGTATTATTGATTTATGTCCAATACTAGTTTCCACAGTTAAACAGTCAATACAAATAATAATAAAGCCAAAAACAAATATACATTGTCGGAGACCATCTAGTACTAAAAAAATATACATTGTCGGATGGGACCATCTAGTACTAAAAAAATATACATTGTCATTTGACCTAGTGCTAAATTATACATTTTAATCTAAACCTTAAATCTATATTCATTAAATTGCATCACCAGCTGAACCTCAAAAAAAAAACAAAAAGGGTAATATATTAATAAAAAGAAGCAATATTCTAACTTTGTCCAAGAAGCAGGGATTTTATAAGGTTAAGCACAACATCCTGGTCAAGGGATGTCCATTATGAGATGGAGCTTATGCAACAAGGAACACAAACAAATAAATGTCATGTGTATATTGAGGATTTAAAGCGCCTAATCATAAGACCTGCTGAAACTAAAATATCGCTAATATCCCATTTCCTAATTCTAAAAAGAATACCCTGAATTTTCAGAAAATTAAGTAAACTTTTATATACTTTAAAGAAATAAGTATTATACCGGAATTCTTAAGTTTTATCCTTTGGATCACTTATTTTCTGGTAGGTGAAGAGGGCTCCAGTAAGCATTCTAAATCAAAATTGAGAAGACGTCAGTAGCCATAATAAGAATCTTATAGAAATGAGCATTTGCAAAGAGAATATAATGATAATGATAACTTTAAGGGAGAGGTTGGTCAAGAATTATGTTGTATCTTGTTCAGGAGGCCAACGTAAAAAATTTATAATAAGAAGGCAAAAGATTGTCCAAGGTGATCTTTTTAATATGATGAATGACAAAAGCATTAAAAACACTTGTTACATTAGGTATGAAGAAAAGAGCTGCTCAACAAAAATTGCAATACTGTAAGGAGAGTGTCTACAACTCTCCTGTTCCCAGCGTGGTAGTGCACAGTGCACAGGGATAACACCAGGGAACTAGTCAATAGTATGAGAGTTACTAGAGCCCAGCAGAGGGTGTGTGAGCTCGGATATTTCAGGTAGAATAAGGTTATCATTAGAAGTAGGAACTAAAAGGGAGCAACGTGGCGCATGGAGTGGTAAGGTATAGAATCCCTATGTAGGAGGAAACCTGGGTGGCCCATTGGTGCATGGACATATAGATTTAGCGTTGTTTAAATTAAATGTTAACATTGCGCAAGACCTCCTCAAAGAGGTCCACGCACAGGAACGTCCAAGATGACATTAATATAAAATGGTATACTAAATGGGGGGGTCAATTGTAAGTGAGAAGTTGAACAACAGGATTGATTGGTCTCAACATTATATTTAAAGGAATTTTAGAAAAACAATTAATCAAGGGAAGCAGGTCTAAGCTGAGGCGCACCAATAGGTGCATGATTCCATCAGGCAATACACTATACTGTGCAATTGACTGAACTCAGGTTATTGATTGTAGGAGCAGCTGACCCGAGATGAGAATTTCAAAATTGAATGGGTTTTGAGTCTTCATTTACCTAAAAACTGAAGCAAACCATTTTTGTTCACCAAAAAGCTATTTTGTTTTATTGCTCCTGCTGTTATACAGGGCCAAACGTCCTTTGCATCCTTGGGACCAACCTAGGCATACCTTGCCTTGAGCCAGCGTTGGTCTATGGCATGCTTGAGGTCTGGGAGGCCTTCCAACTTCACCTTCTTGGCCTCCCAACATGCTGTTTTATCTTTTACATAGGTCCCTATGATGATATTATATTTTAACCATGACAATCAAACCCTCTATTACATCATAAACATGGTGTCTAATCTGTGTACTCAACAACGCTTTGTCAGACAAATTAGAATACCATCTACCCAAAATAAGTGATCAAAGGGTGAGGCGTTGAATCCTCTACTGATTGCCCTTTAAATTTTACAGCTTCCCAAAAGCTTTTATGGTACCAAATTTTAGAAAAAAACCTTAATGAAAAAGTATTTTTTATGATATTGCTGCTTTTATGAATAGTGTTTAAATTGGAAATTTACAAGCTAGCTTTTAGTATAAAGTGAGATTGTAAGATCAATATTGTATATAAGTTGTGACAAACTAGGACACTAAAAATAATCATGTATGTCATATTGGCGTACTAATGAATATGGGAACCATGTTGGATTGCACTTTTAGTAAGTTAAGAATATCAGCACTGCTTTAACCCATATAAAATCCTTTGTTTTACATTATACAAAACTCTATTGAATATATCCATGATTTTTAACTTACTGTTAGCTTGTATCGTAATTTTTGAACTGCTGGCACACTGTTGTCAATATGAGAGAATTTAAATTCTCTTTTGTACCTAAAAGCCTCAATAAAAACTACTCTTTGATTATCTAATGCTTGATTATTTTCTCTTCAATTTATATCTAAAAATTTGTTGTTCTAAAAAGCTTCTTAACAAATCTGGTATGAACTTTATAAACTTAAATAAATTTACTACAGTCAGTATCACCATCTTATGATATTCATATCATTATTTTTTCTCATTTATGAAGAAATTATAGTTCATTAAATAGTCATAATCTATAACATTCCTTTCTAAAAACAGGACCCAGAAAAAGAAAATAAGAGTTTTTCAGATGCTTTCTTAGCTAAGTAGTACATTCTAGTTAATTAAAATATCATCATTAAGATTGTTGGCTTTATTTCTTCCTGGTGTTTAACTTTAGCTTTAATATAAGAGACATCTGATATTCTAAGAGGCTCACAGAGCTTTTATTATCTTATTACCTCTTTAGGTTTTAAATTTTTAACTCCTATAAAATATAATAAAGGTTGCAGTTAAGGGCCACTGAAGGAGCTTATAAACTCTGATACTCTAAAATTGAAGCCAAAATTGATTATAATAATAAGGCGTCATAAAAAATAATGTCCAGAAGACCTGTATTTGGCATTCTGATTCAGGCTAGATGCAAGGCCTATTTTACTGAAAAGATTCATTGAAAATATTGATTAAGTCTCCTATGAATAAACTATTTAAGTTCCTCAAATCCCCACTGTAAATCCACCTTGCTTAAGCCTCTTCAAGAAATTTCCTACAATCACTATAGTATCATTAGTTTTTTAAAATTTAGATATACATCATACCTATATATCTTTTTACTTTTCTAAAATATATTTTATCTTATTCATATTCATAATAATTTAACAAGATTGGCGGATTAGATTCTCTCCATGTAAACATAATTACATATTCAGTTAAAGTTTAACACTTTTTGGTATTGAAAGTATTATTTTAGATTTTGAATATCCTGGAATATCAGATTTAGTAGTACTTAGCACTGCTTGATAAATCAATACATAGCATTTAATCCTCCTAAATGGTTAATCATTAGTTTCCCTGCAGTATGAAAAAATTAATTCCCATAATTTGCTTCCTCATGCAAATCTTTTTATGATCATCCTATTCCTATTAGACAGTAGGTTCTTTAATTTTGTAAAAATTTGACACAAATGACCTTTAGTTGATGATGATAGCCTCATAATCAGGTAATTGATGTTGTCTTCAATATTTAGGCTTATATCTCATATTTCTAATACTGTAATTTTATCCTTTTGCAGCATAAAAACCATTTAGCCTTAACTATGGCCATTATTATGTTATTTGTCATTTAAAAAGCTTTAACATAAAAAACCATACTAAATCATAACATGTAACCTTTAGGCTTAACTCATGATCATTAACATCTGTGTTGGCGTGCCAGAATAAAATTGAGTGAATTGACTTTTTGTTCACCAGTTCAAAAAAGCCTGCTATAACAGTTTGGCTTTTTTAAGTATATCATGTTTTGTATCTATAAAAATTTTTTCTTGATATTTGTATTAATATTATTTTCATGTTTCTCCTATCTTTTCACACTTTACTATATATTATAATTTTCTTAAATTAATGAAAGACTATCATGTCAATGTGGGAATTTGAAATTAGTTTGATTTTGTTCAGTGTTTATAAATTAAATATTATTACTAGAATGTCTCTTTAATCTCATCTAAATGATCTTAGATGTGATAAGTGTCATGATCTTCCTTAGTAAGGTGATGTGACAGCTATTGGGGAGGCAAACCACGCATATGCTCAGATAAGAGAATTTTAGAAATTAAGTTGTTGGAAGCACCATACATATATACTTGATAAGTGACAAAGCTACTAGCTAGTTACAGGCAGATGCACAATGACAAGAGCACAAATTGCCAGAGGTTTAATACTATTGCTAATGTCATGGCATCTGCAGCCTTGTTAGTTTGCACCACTTTAGTTAAAAACAGGGAAATAACGCAAAGATGAATTAATTAATATTTTAATTATAGAATTAAAAAAATTGAACTAGAGAATTAAGGCAGGGGAGCACATGTATACTCATTTCTATTAAAGAAATTCTGGAGCTTCTAGGAGCATATGTGAGTCATTTATATACTAAAAACATATTAGGGGTTACTCTCTTATATTGATACCTGAATTTTCTAGATAGCTGAAACTAACTTTCCTTCAAATGAATATGTTTTTGTTTGCATTATTTTTAAATTAAATGTTGAAATCACCTGGATTCTAATTGATAAACTAGTACCTATGTAATCTTTTCCTCTACACCATATCATTTTGTTGTACCTAATTCTTCAGTTCTCAATTCCAATTTGTTTTGATCATAATTTATATAAGGCCTGAGGCCCAATATGCACTATGTCTTCAAATTGAGTTGTATGTTACATCAGGAAGAGCTAGGATCTGTGACAATGTAGTAAAAGTGTTGGTCCAGCACTTTTTGTGGCCCACAACACATACACCTCAGATGTGCCACGCCTTTGACATATGACATAAAACCATCCAATCTGTTTTTATATAATTTCTTAAACTCAGATATAGTTTCTCACAATAGATACCCCTTTAGTTTGAAAAAGAAAAGAAGCCTTAATATGAGGTTTGGTAAATAAAAACAGAAATTTTGAAATAGCACTTCAATCAGTGTACAGAGCATGTTCTGACATGTGGTTTCGCCTAGTGGTCACCTTCAGCAATTTAAACTCAATTGTTGTGTCATTCTATTTTTATTATTTAGCGGCATAAAACTGTTGAGGTAAACACGCAAATTCACCATCATGCTAAGTAAAGATATTAGATTTTATGGAGCAACGCTTTTGTGTGAAATTTTTCTGTAAGGCTGACAAAACATTTAATAAAAGTGGGCTTTGCTTCAGCAAGACTATAAGGAAGACTGTATGAGTGGGTACAGTGTCACAAATGGTTTAACGTTTTAAATAGGGCAGAAGATCAATAGAGGAAGAGTTAAGATCAGGATGACCTTTGACATAGATAAACAATAAAATCATTGGTGCTGTTCATTCTATTATTCATTCAAATCGTTTTTTAGCTGTGTGAGAGATTACTGAGGCAGTTGGCATCAGCATCAAGTCATGACACGAAAATTTTGACCATAGCACTTGCCATGCATTGCATCTTTTTAAAAAACTCATGCTACATCTGTTGACTGACGACCAGAAGAAGGACCATGTCAGGATCATCCAACAGCTGTTTAATCATGCAGTACTAACAAAAACTTTAAATAAACCATCTTGATAGGAGACAAAACATGGGTTTATGGCTATGACATCACAACTAAGGCGCAATTGTCACAAAGGATTAAAAAAATGTCTCCCTGACCAAAAAAGCACGCATGAGTCATTCAAATTGGAGCTGATGTTGATTTTATTATTAAGGAGTAGTACACTATAAATTCGTGACACAAGGTCAAACTGTTTATAAAAAGTTCTGCATACAAGTTTAAGGCGTTTGAAGAAAGATGTGTTCCAGAAGAGGCCTGAGCTGTGGAAAAACAAGAGCTGGGTGTTGCATCATGGCAATGCGCCACGCTACTCATCTCTTCTAGTCAGCCAAATTTTTCCATAACAAAATTATTATCCTTCTTCATTCTCCATAATCTCCAGACTTGCCCACTCAGACTTTTTACTATTTCCAAAATTAGACACCCTGAAAAGATGTATTTTCAGAGCGTTAGCAAAAAAAAAGAATTTGCAAAGACAACTACGCACCATTTCACAAAATGAGTTCCAGGGAGCACTCAAACAGTGGCAGAAATGATGGGGTGGTGTGTTGCAAGTCTGGGGGAGTACTTTAAAGGAGGAAAACAAATATAATGTTGCAACTACATTAAAAAGTTTGTATTTCAAAAGTCCAGTCTTATTTTGAACAAACCTTGTATATTATGGATTCTTGAGGCTGTACTTGCAGCTTTAAAACCAAAGTTTCTAGTTTTTGTCATCATCCCAGACTTATAAGGTCAAGTGTATTATTATGTTCTAAAGTGCAATTCTGATTTAATTTGTCAAAACCATCCAACATGTTTTTAATATGTGCATTGCTAGTTTTCAAGTTTTAATTTCAAAATGCTCTAGTGTTAGCGCGGCCCACCCATGAAGGGGGCGTCCATGCATCTTTATATTTGGGTGCTAAATAATCTGAAATAAAAACTCCAATTGCGACGCTTTTGCAGCTAATTAAGCTGCCAAAATGGATGTGGAAGGGGTTGAGACCTTTGTCAGGCGCAGACCTGAAAGCAAGTGTCAGAGAAGACAAAATGAGAGTGGGACATTGGCGTAATGGGGCAGAATGTTGAATAACATTAGATTATCTTTTTCAATGAGTAATGTAGTTTGCATTATCTCAACATACTGAGATAGTTGAAACTCCATAAGTTAAATTTTTTGGGTGCATATGTAGAACTGCTATGTTGTAAAAAGGTTTGGGGTAGTGAGGGTTAAACAGGGAAATCTTGGTGGCATTGACACATGTGCTTAAGGAAAATGAAAGTTCGTCAATATTATCCCAGACTACCTCAGGGAAGTCAGACATTAAATTATGACTGGGAATCCCATTGATGAGCATAATGGACGCATGGAGGGTTTGAGAAAGCCTGGTGTTAATGGGGCAGCAGCCAATTGACTAAATTCTGATATTGGGTCATTTATGCAAGAAGCATTAATAAGGATTGAAGTGAAGCAATGAAGCGGGTTTAGGAGGCTGGAAGAATTCTGAATGATAAGTAAGGGCCCATAAAAAAGGTTAGTCAGTATCCTTGGTAAATGATTAAAGAAAATCAAATGGGTTGTAGATGAGATACCTTAGACCAGCAATTAGAACTAATTGGCTGTATAAAGGAGTAATGATCCACAAACTACTAATCAGTGATTTTACTGAGCATGAGAAGCAATTTCTCCTGAACAATTTTAGAGTTTGGGCCTATATGGCTGCTTCAGAATGAGCAGAGGCTGCAGTGGCTGATGGAGGGGGATGAAGGATTGAACCTCACTAGAAAACTCCCACCAGATTGGCAATGGGGCCTACGCCAGAGGAAGGTGGGTAAAGGATGATATGGCGGTAAGGGAAGGACACCTGGGCTTTAAGTAGTCAAGTTCAAAGCACAAGGGGCAAACTGAGTGGCTATTTGCAATGTGGGCCCATAATGGATAATTGGAGGTGAGCAGTCACGGTGCAGGAAGGAATTTTCAAGAGGGGTGTCCCAGCAGAAGGTGCAAGCTGTTGCAAAGACGGGAGGCTCTTCAGGATGGTTGGCCCAATGATAATTACAAACTTGAGAATGAGTTCAGCACTGTAAGCAGCCATCTCTAGAGGAGTAAATAGAGGAGTTGGTCATGAAAAAATGGTTAGCTAATCCAGCAAATTGTACCACCAGATTGGGGTCTGCTAACAACTGAGTCTTAGTAATTGGGATAGGTGTAATTTTAAAAAGTAAAATTTTAATCACGGCCATGTCCCAAGGTTCACTAGAGAAGCATAGATCAAAACACCTCTTAAAGGGTCAGTATTCTATAAAGCCAGAGGGCCTGTACACCACCTAGACCATCTCAATGATGGCGGCACTAGCGTTGGTAAAGATATTCTAATACTTGAATCAAAGGACAAAGTGCATGTTGCTCTGGGGGAGCTCCAGAGGACTTCTGAGCACCTCATAGATATGTACAAGGTGCTGGGCTAGGTTGCAGTGAAACAAAGCGACTGGTGGGATTTGAGGTCTAGTCAGGCTACCCTAAATGCTATAACAGCATTAAAAAACACCAAGAAGCGGCGCATCACCAACCCAAGAAGGGGAAGCTGGCGTCAGATTTAGCAAAATAAAAATTTGAGTTGCCAGGATAGAAACGCTCGAATATAAAGCTTCCAAATTTGATTTGATGTATAAAGTGCATAAGCGATATATATTTGTTGGTAAAAAGTTCAAGTCACTATATATAAACTTTAGTCTTATAATGCCACTACACTTGTTCTCACAGACATGGTACATCAGCTTATAGCAGTAGAACATATCAGTATTTTCATAAAATAGCTTAATTTCATAAACTTCAATTTTAGGTCCTCATGACTAATAAGATTGGTGCTTTAGCTCCACTATGATGACATAACCTACATTTTATTCATTTGTAAATTCATACTATTTTCAGCTAAGTAGATGGTGATGTGTGTCCCATAGTAAGTAGTAATTATGGCAGCCATATGGGATAGATGAATTACTTTAAAAGGCGGAAAATAGTTTGTTAACAGGGACCAGATGAGGGCCAATAAGCATGAAAGCCTCTAGAAGTGAGGTCACAATTCTGTTTACTTGATAAGCATCTGATGAGGAGTCCTTGGTATAAGGCAAGTCAAATATTGATCATCAACATGATGATATAACACCCAGTAAGCATAAACAAGGAAGTGACAACCTTGTCAAACACAGTTATAGTCCATGTTTGCTTCTAATCCTCATAATCTGGGTTTTCATATTTTGTTAAACAGGTTTAAGGGTTATTTTATATTTTATTTTGTAAATGTTTATTTCTCTCTAGATTAGGTTTCTCAAAAAAATACATTATTTTTTATAAGGATGTACTAAAAGGATTTTTGGAAGTTTTAATGGACTCTGAGTGCTGCAAGCACTAATGTGGTTCTTATCAAATGTTCTTGAACTTTGGCATAAAATCAAGTCAATTTAAAATTGTCAAAGAGTGACTTTGACATTCTGATTATATTTGGCATTTTTTCTGTAATGCGAAATTAAATTTTGTCAATAAAATCAATATAAGCCTCTTTAGTAAAGCTTATTTTTGCGTCTTGTAACATGTATAAATCCAATTTTGAGGGTCTAGAACCTTAATTACCATCCTTCCTATCAAATACCTCCTAATATGGAAATTTAAGGCTATGTGACAGTCAGGAAACGCCTTGACTGTTATACACTCCTCCATATGAGATCCCACTTTGCTTATAGAGACCCTTGACCTTCTGAGGGTAGTATAAAAATTTTTGTGGTCATCAGGAGGACTCTTATAGGAGATGTCTTGAAATTTTAGTTAGTAATCATCACTTTCCCCTAGCCATCTTGGTTTCTAGTATCTCCTCAACATAATTTTTGACTTAGAAGGTTTTCTAGACATAACGCACCCCAGCTTTTTGGGAATGGACCCTCTTATTCTTGGGCTGAGAGACATTTAATACAAGATGTGTGTGAAATCATAGAAAAGTGTAATTGTTGGGATTCTTGCCCATATTCCCAACCTGCCAGATTACTTGGTATTGCTAGGGGAAAATTCCATAAGACGAAGTGAATTAGATTTTGGTTGGCTTGAGTTTTAGATTAACTACATTTGGGGAATTTTGGGATTTTTTTCCTGGTCATATCAGTCAGGGATCAATCCAGACAAATACTTAAGATCTCATCAGGCAGAGTTGCCGATGAAAAAGTGGTATCTGATAGTGATTAACTATCATGTGTACTGATTGGGATCAGTCAGGTTTCATCACTGATTGATTGGGAATGAATAGCAAGTTGTGAGGTGAGTGATGCCACCTGCAACTAGTGAATTGATCAGTTGGTGAGTGATCTGCCATAATGGGTAATAAGTCCCATTACTTAAGAAGGTAGCTGGCCAAATATGGTTGGTTTGCTTAGATTGAGAGGAAAATGTTAGGGACACGTTTTCTGACTCTTTCCATTTGAGTTCTTGAGGATGTCCAATGACGGAATCCTATCCATGATGAGGTAGACCATCGCTGATAAGACGAGAATGGATAATTCAATGGCAATGGCTGCCGTTTCAATGAAGAGGTGTCAACTGAGGGTTATACAGCTTAATTCCCCACTATATATAATCTTTAGGGTTCACTATAATAAAATAACAGTATTTAGTATTATAAAAATAATAAGAGTTATTTAGTTCTAAGTTATCCATTCATTATATAGTTAACCTATCATCAGCTTCCATTGTGCTGTTATGTCTCAAGGATATAATTTCTGTGTGCAATAATTGGAAGACTCACAGAGAAAAGAGTAAAGATCTGAGCGAGGATCTAGAGAAGAAGGAGCCAAAATTGGGGATAGCTGCTGACTGTTTATCGGGCAAAAGAGACTGTCACCTGGGTATCTCAGCGAAGATTGGGTGGACAAGAGGAAGGGAACGAATCCCTATGAGCATGACTTCATGAGTATTTAATCAGGAATGATGGCCAATCATTGGGCTAAAATAAAATTCATAAACAACTACAGATAATAGTCTCTATACTATTATAAATTGATAATTCATTCTATACAATGTGACAAAGTGCACAAGGAAACCAGAGATTGTGCAGTAAAAAGGTTACAGGTTGCTTGCCAATAACAACCATCAGCAAATTTTTACAAATTGGTGCTCACTACAGGGGTAGTCAAGTGAAGAAACTATAAGAATGCCATTCAAAGATGAGCTACGCAAACTGTGGACCAAGTTAGCCACTGTAAATCAAAATGCCTTAAACTCAGCAGACCATCAGGAATTCACAGCCTTGGAAGAATGAGTCTCCAAGGTGGAGGAAGGAATAGAGAATGTAGCAAGCTTTGGGAACGAGTTATTAGGGAAAGTAGCTTCGTTGAAGAAGAAAGAAGGGGACCTCGTTTGAGAGGTCTTATACCCGAAAATGGAGCGAGAAGCGGATCACATTCATTCAAAAAATTTTGGTGTGGATATCAAGAGATTAATCAAAATAGTGGAGGAACTTAAAGCTCACAGATGTGCTTGTGAGCCTGATATGGCAATCGATGCTGAAGAAAGAAGTCCTCTCACAATACTTGGGAAGTCAAATACCCCAAGAAACATGCCACCCGCTTTTGCTGCTATTTTGGAGATGATGCCTTAAGTCACTCCGCAAGTTAGCCGTGTAGCTGAACTGAGAGAATCAGCCAGAAATAACTCGGAGGAATTTAAGGCAACACCAAAATTGATAACATTCCATCAGGATAACGCCCCAGCGTTTTTCTGACTGTTTGACATGACCATGAATGGCTATAGGGATCGTGAAAAGGCGTTGATGGTCATGAATTGCTTGGACACTGACTGTCAGAATTCAGTGTTACCTCACCTGGAAGGGGACAGCTGGTCGTATGCTGAGGCAAAGGCGGCCATCATGAAAGAGTTTGGTAGTTCAACTTGCATGTCGAAATGCAAGCAGGAATTTATGAGAATCCAGTTCCATAAATATGAGTCTCTAGCTAGCTTTGCAGATTGATTATACCAGGAGTCACAGATCCTGGCTGGAGAGAAAGTATTGGAGAACTTTGATGCTAGAATCGCCTTGCAAGAAGCCCTTTGGCCCTATCACAATTTGCATCGCATGATGTCTTTCATGTTCATGATGGAAAAGACTACCTTGCAAATGGTAGATAACTCAAAGATTTTGGGAGTGTCATATGATGCCCCAAATAGAAGCTTCAAATCCAATCCAGTACGAAATCCTAATCCCATGAAGGGAAACAAAGGAGCTAAGGAGGCTACCAATCAAACCGTGCTGGGGAATAAGACCAAAAATTCAGATGGTTAAATAAGAAGAAAAAGGTTTGCTATTAGTGTGGCAGGAAAGGACATTTCGCCATGCACTATAAAAAGCTAAAGGATCAGATCAACATGGTACAGGACATAGATTCAGCAGCCATCAAGGATTCAGGAAAAGGGCCCACGGCCTAAATGGGGAACAGTCTAGAGCTGTAGAGAATCCTGTTCCTCCCAACATTATGAATAGAGAAATTGATATCAGTGATCTGTTTGTAAATGACAAACTGGATCAGCTGTATCAAGTGTTCAATATGGATGTAAATGCCGTGACCAGAGCTGGGGTGAAGAGAATTGACCTCAATATAATTAAGGAAGTTGCCTGCCATATGCCTGACAACTGGCGGACAAGATTTGAAGTTCTGAGAATCCTGAGGAAGAATCTGATGTCTTTCAGATGAGGCTAATCTGTCAATTCCCTCAGTGTGATAAAGTAATCGTTTCCTATATTAATTGCCACAAATTATTCACACCCTAGATTCAGTTAACAACGCTGATATTCACTCAGTAAATATTATATTACAATACTCTGAGTGTATATATATAGACATACAAGTGAATCAGGTAAGCGTGTGGGCGATTGTTGGCAGTGGAGCGCCTATCAATGTTGTCTCGACCAAGATGGTAAAGAGGATGAAGGTCTCTCTGGACTTGGAACACAGGAAAGAATACGGTACAACTGGGCTGAACACCATCATCTCTTGTGGAGAGTATAGTGCTTGCCACTATGATTTGGGTCATTGGTGGTATCTGCGCTAGCAATAGTTTTGACAACCCAAAACTATGACATTATGATTGGAACAGAATTTCTACAGAAATATGGAGTTAAATGTAACTTTGAGAATTATATGTTGACCATATTGGGTCAGACATTACCATTGGTATATCAGAATTATGGTGAAGCTCCGCTAAATTGGAAAAAAAACTTCATCAATCTAATATACAATGATGGCATTATTCCAATTTGGTACCAAGTAGTTGGTAGAAAGTGACGCAAAATGATGGCAGAATCCTAGAGAACTTGGGAATTCCACTGAGGATCAAGAATGAGAGGACCATACCACCAGGAATGTAGATGATAGTTAACACAGGGTTGACTTTGGAGATTCCTGAGCTGTTGTATGGGATGTTGGAAGCCCCTAGAAGAAGTCCAGAGTGAGAGCCATGGGTTGCTCCTGGGATACTAATGACGGGCCATGGAGAAATTTGAGTTCTGGCGAATTTGAGTGAAACCCTGATGAAGACCAAGAGGAATCAGATCATCATGTTTGTTCATCTGATCCCAATGGCTGAATTGAGAAGATTCCATGATTTTGGGACTCTCAATGAAATGGGATTATCAGCTGGGGTAACTGAAAGCATCAACCTATTAGTTGATCAAGAGCAGCTCGCTGATCTGTCAGAAGGCCAGCAAGGGGAGGTGCTCAAACTATTCGAAAAGTATTGGGAAGTGTTTTCCTAGGATGACCACAATTTAGGATGTTCATGAGACTTGATCCACAAGGTTGACATCGGGGAAAGTTGCTGATAAGGATGAGGCCAATCTGATGATCTAAAGCCATAAAAGCGGTAGTGGAGGATGAAATCAGCAAACTAGTGAAGCATGGGCTTCAAGTTCCATCATTAAGACCCTGGGCAAGTCCAATTTTTATTTATTTGAGGCAAGCCAACTGGGGGACAGACATTACCAAAATAGAGAAAGAAAGTATTGACATGAAACCTGAGCAGGGTCAACTCTGTCATAGAAAGTTTTTTCACCTCCAGATCGGGACTCAGATCTTTCTGGTTACATCATGGGTAAGGTTTTCGTGTTATTATACCTACTAACCACCAATAGTTTCCTTCAGCTGGCACCCCGATTGATGTGCGAAGGGCGGAAATTGAACCCGCAACCTTCAGGTTGGTAGCTGTACGCCCTACTGACTCGCCTTCCACCCCCTTGGGCAAGTCCATTTTTTGATTATAAAGAAAAAGGATGGCTCCAACTGGGTGGTGATTGACTACCAAAGGATGAATAAAATTCCAAAGAAAGATTTGTATCTCCTACCAAAGATCAACAATGTGATAGATCATTTAGGAGAAGAAAAGTTTTTTTCCTTGATGGATCTGATCTTTAGATTTTTTGGTAGATCGACTTTCCAAAGGAAGACCAGGAAGAATGCATGATTATTACCGCGCAGGGGGTATACCAACCGACGAGGATGCCCCAGGGTCTATGCAATGCGCCTGAAATGTTTCAGAGGGCCATGGATGTGATACTAAGCGACTTGAAGTTGTCATGCATCCTGGTATATCTGGACGATATAAACGTGTTCAGTAAGACGTTTACTGATCACCTACACCACTTGGAAGAATTATTCAAGAAACTGTCCATGGCTAACCTGAAGATCAAGACAAGGAAGTTCCACATCTTTAAGAAAGAGTTGGAATACCTGGGATTCATAATCAACTCCAGTGGACTGCAGCCGCAAACCCAGAAGATAGCAGCTATAGAACGGATGGCTGTACCAAAGAGTGTATGAGACATCTAAGTATTCATTGGGATGGTCGGATACTATAGAAAATTTATTTGGGACTTCTCCCAAATAGCTGGGCCATTGTTCCATTTTATTAAAGCATCTGAAAAAAGGATTTGTATGGAATGAAGAGGCCAGGGACTCCTTCAATGAACTACACCGGTATTTGATAGATTCACTGATTCTGAAATATTTAAATATCGATCAAGAGTTTATTATTCAAACTGATACTTTGTTGACAGCAATCAGCGCCATACTGAGCCAAGTAGATAAACTTGGGGACGAGCATCCAGTGGCATATATGAGCCAGACACTCTCAGCCACTTATAGGAACTATGCCATGACTGAGCATGAATTCCTTGCGGTCATTTACGCATACAAACAGTTTCAGGTGTAAATACACAGAATGCACTTTAAGGTGGTATTAAACCACTCTTCGCTGCATTGGCTACACAATTCAAGAGTGCCAGAAGGACGACTGGCACAATGGGCACTTAAGCTCCAGGCTTATGATTATGAGATTGTCCATCAAGTGGGGGCTTCTTACCAGATTGTGGATAGCTTATCGCGGTTACCAATGGTCCAGATGGTATACCTGCAGGTGAATGAGCTATTCCAGAGAATGGTTGACAGAAAAATTGGGAAGAGACTTAATCCAAGGTGCGCTTTGTAAAGTGATGGAAAACACCAAGACCATGGATGGACAAGTATTCAAGATAATCAATAGGAAGCAGCTATTATTCCCAAAACCTCCGGAAAGTTCAGTGATAGTGCAAGCCGCTCATAAGATTGTCAGGCCTGGAGGCCTGAGGAAAACAACTGACCATATTCACAAGTACTATTGCTGGGAATTGATCAACTACAATGTCACAGATTATTTAGCTTTTTAGGTGGAGTTCCAGCTGCACAAACCACATAAGAATGCAACTGGATACTGACTGGTCCGCCCTGGATTTGCCTGGCACATGGTGTCCATTGATGTGATGGGACCGCTGATGATGAGCACAGGGGGAGTCAAGTACATCATAGTTGCCATTGACCATCTGATAAGATGGGTCAAGATAAAGGCCCTAACGAGATTAGACGCTACCAGTACTGCGAGGTTCATCCTGGATCAAGTAGTATACCATCATGGATGTCCACAGGTCCTGCTTAGTGACAATGAGACCAATTTCACATCTCATGCAATCCTGAGATTAAATGAGATAATGGGGATAAGAGGAGTCATGTCAGTACCATACTGGCTGGAGACAAACGGACTGGTAGAACGGATGAGTGGAATTCTGGCCATGACGCTGAGGAAGCTAGTTGCAGGGAGAACTTACGTGTGGGGAATGTATCTGAGTTTGGTGACATTTGCCTGCAATATTGGTCATCATATGGCGATGGAAAAAACTCCATTTGAGTTGTTTTATGTAAGAAAGGCCGCGTTGCCGCCAATTTCATATTCAGTGGTGGAACCTACATTGGGGATGATTAATGAGCAATATCAGAACTGAATGATGAGTATTCTGATCAATATGAAATTGCAACATTCGATACAACCTTGAAGAATAGGATATGAGCGAAATTGATGGACAACAAGAATTGACCAGCCTTATTTGAATATCAAATAGGGGAAAGAGTTGCCTATTGCGATATGCATGGTTTTGGATGAAGAAACAAATTAGATGTATTGTGGTCAGGTCCATTTGAAGTGATTGCCAAGATGGCGACTGATGCCTACTCCATCAAGAATCTCTTGGATATTAGAGTTGTGAAATGAGTCCATGCTAAGTATATGAAATGATGGATCAATGAAAAAAATAAAAGTGTTCCCAAAGGACCGATGAATCATTAAGTTGGCCATGTCCTGATGATTAGGTCAATTCCAAAAAAGGGCCTCTGAACCAATCTAGATGGTTAAGTCCGAAAAAAGGACCTCTGAACCATAGAAAACTGGAAGGTTTAAGTACCCAGGACCCAGTTTGTGGGGAAAAAATAAAAATATCTACAACTGAACCAAAACAAGGTCAATTCCCATAAAGAAAAGAAGAATAAAGATAAAAAATTAATAAAAGATATTGGGAAAAAATTATAAACTGCATAGAGAAAAATTGATATAATTTTATAGTTTTTATTTTTAGTTGTCCTTGACACAGGGATGATTCCGCCTATGTCACATCTTGTGGGGAGGGAGGATGGATTGCAGTAGGAATGAACAACCCATCAAAATTGATTTGAGATAAGATGAGAGCAAGGGCTAGACCTACACAAAACCACATTCTTTGAGTGGACGCAGAACTCTGCGAGAAAGCAACTAGGGGAAGAAAATTGAGATGTCAGATAAAGCCAATTGCAAAATCCCGGAGTGGGAGGAAAGCAACAGTAAAAGAAGAGGAAATCGGCAAATACCCCCAAGTAATCCTGATATGGTACTGGAGCCAGAAGATTAGTCCTGAGCTTCTGACGATGGGCTTCATTAAGGACACTAGACATGTGGGCCAGCAATGAAGAAGGGATGCTTGATGGGGGTTGCTGAATCATGCCCCCTATCAATGCCATCAGTGGAAGATATCAATGGAAAGCACCTAAGAAGAGATAGTTGTACACGGAGCAGATTGCATCCTGAAAGTGGCGACTACAGGCTTCTGGGAAGCTAAAGCTGAACAAATGGTGGAAACTAGGTGAGGCTGGAAGCTTCATGGACCAAAATTGAAGAACCTGGCCAGGAAATCGAAGAGCATTAGTGGAGGTATCCTTATCCAGAATGTTATCAAGATCAGAGGGATTCAGCGCTAAAGTCAAAGCCTCAGTGACTTGGGCACAGAGTTCAGCGTAGGGGAGCTCAAAGTGAATACTGTTACCAATGGTGAGCTCAGAGACCAGAACAGCGGGTTTTTAATATTGACTGAGTCAGAAGAGGAACTCAGGGAGCAGATCCAACCCAACAAGAAATGAACAGTCCAGAGCAACCGGTATAATCTCCAGAGCATTTATGACAATGTTTGGAGCATCAGCAAAAGGAGCTGAATCCAGGAGAGTTTCAAAATCCACTCTGGAATCGATGGCTGAGGAAGAATTGGCTGAGAGTTGTTCTAAACTATAGCCAGTCTGGTTTAAGAGAAATTATTTACCATTCCCAGTAATTTAATGCAAGGACTAGCCGCTGGTGAAGAGACTAGGTGTATGAGTCCTGGAAGGACCATAAAAGAGGTTCTGCTGAGCACCCTGACTCCCCCCTCTTTTTTCCCCGGAAAGAGCGGAGGGCTATTAA
>JAKSZP010017480.1:0-83878 GCA_022478985.1 Massospora cicadina
CCTGATTTAAGGTCAATGGAAAATCAGATTATGAAATGGGGTGTCAAAGGTAAGAAATATGAAATTCAAGAGCTGAGGCTGATCTGGTGTAATGTTACACTGGTGTTTTTAATGCTTTGAACTATGATTAAATAGAATATCAGTTCTTTATGAATGATTATCTGGTTATTGCTCAAGAGCTTAGGGTATGGGATAAACTTAAATAAATGTTTAAAACTGATATATCAAGAGAAGGGTAGAATCTAAAAGTTTAACGTTATCTTCTAAGGTGCTCAGTTATTCAGAAAAACATTGCAGGTATATTTAAAGAATTTTAAAATAATCTATTTTGTAAACATAAACTAAGATCTAAATTTAAGCTTAAGTAGTGAGCTAGGCCAAGCGCTAGCCTCATTCTTGGCATTATCCTGGGTCAAACCATGCTGTTGGCATGCAGTGTCACTGGGAAGGTCATTTAAGAATACATCATGATATCCAGACATGGCGTGCAGGTTCATGGATGGGTCACAGTGGGCCTGTCTTTCATGTGGTCACTTGCCTGGATGGTGCTACTCAATTTACTTATGGTATACTGGCGCAAACCTTCTTGTTACATCAATCAAAATTCTAATACTTTCTATCAGTCTTGTGGGGCCCCCAAGAGGAAGCGGTGGTTCCAGGAGGGGAGGAATGGTACCACATGTGTTGACTGTGGTATTGGTGGATTTTATTTGGTGCTCTTAATATGTGAGGTGGTGCAGATATGTGTAACAGATCAGGTGGTATCTGATCCATACATTGCTACAGATTTGTTAGTACTAGATCCAAATATAAGAAGAAACCTGAATGAGAAGGAATTGTAGCGAGGAAAATTTGATGGACCAAAGCTGAATCACATCCAAGTCAATATGACGTTGGACTTACAAGCGTTTCAGATGAAGATTCCATGTGGAATGGAATCTTCACCTGAGATGTGCGGGATGGTTCAGGAGAGCTTGTCATATTGGAAAGCCTATTTTATATTTGCAAATGCACTATATATTTGAGGATAGGCTGGCTTGATTAGCCAGTTGAGTCTTCTACAATAACCCTAAAAATCAAATAAAGATTTGGTTGCAAAGTCAAAAAGAATATTTTATTTTTAATAGAATAATCAGATTGGAAGACATGGGCTCCAATAGCGGGCATGGTGTGGCATTGGCGTGTTACTCAGTATCCTCCTACAGTGTGTGGACAGGGATCTGAGGGCACGTGACAATGGTGGAACTTGGAGGATGGGTTTGGGGATTGGTTTTGGTGGGCTGGTTCCTAGTAGAGTCAGTTATGTGGCTCTTACTTCCCAATTCCCCTTTAGGATATTGGTCAAAAACTGGTCATTACAGAATGGGGTTCTGTGATGACAAAAGCAGTAGAAAGCCCTGTAGTACCCAGATCCAGCAACAGGCGAGTAGCCCTGCCCATGGAGGCCTTATATAAGATACATTAGGTGATTGTGAAGAGTTAGTTCTAGGCACATCTGGCTCAGGTAACAGGGGTAAAGCCTCTTTCTTACTCTAAATTGCCCAAATCAAGTTTGCGTTACCTTCAGACTTGGCAGGTTGGGTGCATAAATTTAATGAGCAAGTTCACCTCCCAAGTTCCATGTATAGATGTTTAGATTTAATTTGATCATGTGACCTTCCTGGATGAGGTGCAAGATGAGGCATTTCAGAATTTTGTAATGGTAAGTCAGGGGTGTAGCTCAGTGGAGGAATACATGCAAATTTTCTACCCACTAGTGAGGGCAGCTCTGGTTACATATTTGCAATTATCACAAATGATCTGGCAGGGATTGCGGATGGATTTTCTGGTGGCCATGGTGGCAGCAAAGATTCAAGGTATATTAGCGGAGGAAATTGTGCTGCTCTTTTAGGTTGAAAAACAATTGGCATTGGTATGGAACTGGCATGAGAGTTCCATATCTCCAGGAAGATACATCATCGGTGAGTGGTCAACATGGTCATGGTGGTTGGCATGCCTCACCTCAGAACTTTGGAAATGTACAAGGGAGTCTAAAAAGAAAGTCAGATAACTCAAGTGGAGTAGCAAGTCAAGGACATTAAAAGGAGAACATGCCTTGTTAAAATTTATAATATTTGGAAAAATTCACTATTAAATTTGAATAGAGATTAAATCTGTCCTAATCTCAAAGGTTGCAATTGTTAATGGTACTGGGGCAAAAGTAGTAAATTTGAGGCAAAATTTTATTATAGTAAATTCAAGCTTCTATATATTAAAATTTATAAGTATTTATAGGTTTTGAGGACATGACATTAAAGCAATTTCCTAAGTTCCTCTTGACTAAAATCTTTAGCTTCATTAGGTGTTGAACCCTGATTTACAACTTTAATCAGCTGGACTTTTTTGTAAGCGATGTTGTAAGTCCAGGGGAATGTCCCCTGTGTTTCAATTGGGCCCTCTTCCCGTTTCCAAGCAAAAAGGCTCTGAAGAGGGTGGCAGTACCTCTTGTCACCCAGGGCGATATTGCCCACATGGTAGATGAGCGCTGGGTAACAGCCCTCCCTCTTTGGATCCCTCCCCTGGTGCCCACATTCACCTCTCCCAAACTTGTACACCTGATCAGGGAAATTTGCGCCAAAATTGCCAAAATGAAGTCAATCAGTCCAAAATGAGTGGAAATGAGCCCAATGATCAGGATCCACATAGTCAAAAAGGAATGAATATTGACTCATAAGCCAGAATCTCCAACAGTTTTGATTCAGTCAACACCTCGATCATCAAAAATAACCCCCTCCCAAAATCATTTGGGATGATCTTTGACGTTCAGGTAGCAGCATCAGACACCATTGATGACAGTTTGAAGCTCCCTTCTGGACAATCAGGCATTGTGGCTGATGCAACGTTTTTAACCAAACAAATGGCCCAGCGACCTGGTACAGATGGGTTGGGCATCCCAAATCTGTTCCCAACCAATTGGGACCGCCCCTACGTGGGGTGGCCTTGGGGGATTCCCGCTGCTCATTGGGCTAAACGCTGTCACACCAACCATCATAAACATAGTCAAGTCTCAGTTTGGGCGTTTGAGGTTGAACTGACAGCAACTTGGCCTGTTGCCAAATCCTTTGATGTCAGTTCCTAGTGAACTTATCTGTTCCCCATTCCCAAACAATTCGCTGGTTAGACCAAACTTGAAGAACCTGATTCTGGCTTGTTTCCTCTCTATTTGACCACTATTTAATCAGTCACATCGCACTGAGAAAATTGTTGGCTGATTTTTCTTCTTTGAATATTCCATTAAAAAACCTTCCCCAAAATTTAGTTTCTTAAGTTTATAAATAAACCACCTTTTCTGCTGAAACTCACCCACCCCTCAGGGTTAACAGCCATGCTCATCTGGTATTTTATCATGTGCCTGTATAAGATTCTGCCTCACCAGCAGGTAATGGTAAAACTCCTTTCCAGTTCCATATCTGTCATACTAGCAGCAGTGCCTTTGGCATTCTGGTTTGCCGTTTAGGTGCTCTGGCACCTAGGCTGGCAGTCTGGTCTAATTCTTACTTGCTGTTTGCCTAACATAATTGACCAACCATTATTTCTGACCATTTCCGCCTTTCTCATAGATATTGGCATAGCATTGGTCCCTCCTTTTCAACTGAACCAGGTTGTTAAGAAGATTTTCCTGTCCATAATAGCCCATTTCCACTCAAAACTTTAAATCCACACCCCATAGTTGCCACAGCTATTTTGCCCATGTCAGTAGGATCTGACATTCCGACTTGCAATGAGTTTACCCCCCTATGAGCCTAGCGGTTTCCCCTGACCCCACTACCATCTCTTTGTTATCACTGGATTCATCCACAACTACCAATAAAGAGAACTTTGCTTACTTCTTATTACCCATGAAGATTAGTGTTGGGTCCCATCACGTCTCTTTTGAGGCCCTGGTGGACACCAGAGCCGTGGGAAATTTTATGATTGTTGAACTGGCCCAGCAATTGGAGCTTGACCTGGATGCAGGCCCTTCAGTGATTATTGCATCATCAGCCTCCCAAACCTCATACCTGATTCACCAACCATTCACATTTTCAATACACCAGTTCAGCTTCTGAAATCGTTTTTCCGCCATGCCAAACTTGGTGTTTCCAGTGATCTTAGGAATGGGATGGTGGCGCCGGCAACATGTCAAGATCCACCTGGAGTCTAACATGCTGTCATTTGTTAATGATCAACTGGAGGGTAAATTTCCCCTGATTGACACTCTTAAGAAAACTCAAGGTCATTGTTCTATCACTTCCCTCATCTCTCCTGCGTGCATACCATCTAATTTCCAGAAATTTTAATGTGCTATAAAGCATTTTTGATTCTGAAAAGGCGGATCATCTGCCTCCTCACACTAGATTCAACTGTGGATTTTGTATGACGGTGGAGTTGGTGAATATCAACTGCCCGCTGTATCCTCACACAGCAGAGGAGGAGGCTGCGCTCAACACTTAGTTGGACGATATGCTGAAAAAAAGGGTGGTTGTTTAAGTAGACATCGACAGTTGAATCTCCCATCATCTTCTTTAAAAAAGCTGATGGTTCCCTCTGTCCCTGCATGGATTATGGGCACTTAAATAAAGTCACGGTTTCTGATCCCTACCCCCTGCCTTTAGAGCAGACAATAAGCCAAGCAATCGCCAAATCTTGGGTGTTCTCCAAGCTGGATCTTGTCAATGCTTTTAACCATATTTGGGTAATGAAAGGGCAAGAATGGTTAACAGCAATCCAGACAAAGTGAGGCATTTTCCAATTCTGCGTAATGCCCTTTGGGTTGAAGAATGCTCCTGCTATGTTTCAACGTATGATTGAAAATGTACTGGGTGACCTCCAGTTTACTTGTGCAGTCGCATATATTGATGACATTCTGGTTCACACCCTGACTCCTGAGCAAAATGCTATTGACTTGGAAGTGGTCATGGCCACCTTGCATAAGGCAGGCTTATTCATTAAACTTTTAAATGTGAGTTCTATAAGAAGGAAGTTACCTTTCTCAGGAACCTCATCCTTAAAGCTGGCTACACGATTCCTCCCAATAAGTTGAATGCTATCTAAGAATGGCCAACCCCAACAACCCAGAAACATTTATGGAGTTTCTTGGGAACCATCATTTTTTTAAAGAAATTTTCCCCGGCACTTTCCCAGCTTGCTGCCCCACTCCACCCCCTTACAGGAAATAATGTACCATTTCGCTGGATTCCCAAATGCCAACAGGCATTTGAATCGATCAAAGAGGTGTTTTTATTTCCTCCCATTTTAAAACATGTGGATCCCACCAAGCCATATATTGTTGCATGTGATGCCTCTTTGGTAGCAGTTGGAGCAGTGTTGCTCCAAGAGCACGATGGCTTGGAACATCCAGTCACCTATTTTTCCCAAAGGTTTACCTCTATGGAGCAGTCCTGGGCCATCTATGACAAGGAGTTGGCAGCCATAGCATGGGCATTAACTCATGGAAGGTACCTGTTACAGGGTGCTCAACATGAGTTAACGGTCTGCACAGATCACCAGGCTCGCTTGTATTTTCATAAACCCCAGAAATTGGCACACTGGCAAGCATGAACCTATCAGGACTTGTGCAGTTTCAACTACAAATATGAATTTGTAAAAGGTGCACTTAACATACTTCCTGATTTCCTCAGCTGAAACCCCAACCACTGTCCCACAGATTCAGAAGAAGTGGATCTCATTACTGTTATTCCCACTGCCAAAATTTTGATGATTGTTCCCCCCATCATTTCTTCCACCGCCCTTGCACCTGATGCCCCACTTGTGGCTCAGGTTTTAGCTGGTCAAATGACCTGTCCTGAAGAGGTGGAGTTATTCAAGCTATTGACCCTCCAAAATAATAAACACTCTCTGTACTCCCTGGTGGAGGGACTCATCTATTTTAGGTCGCAAATATGGGACCTCCCTCTTTTCTGAGCTGAGGTATTTTGTGCACATCATGACCCTCCCACGATTGGCCATCCAGACAACAAAAAATGCATTGAATTGATAAAGAAAACTTATAACTGGGCAGGCTTAACTAAGGGAAGTTCCGGGTTGTATCGCCAATTGTGTTACCTGTGCTCAGGCAAAATTGGATTTCTCAGGAAGGAAGGGACTCCTAAATCAATTACAATAGGCGGAGGATCCATGGACATCAGTGTTTGTGGACTTTATTGTCAAACTACTCTGTTCCAAGGGGTTTACAGCAGTGATAGTGGTGGTTGATCGCTTCACCAAATTTTCCCTTTCTATTCCATGTACTTCAGTGATCACGTTCAAAGAGTCCACCCAGCTCTTTGTACGCCACGTGTTCTTGATGTTTGGTCTCCCACAGGAGATCATTAGTGACCGTGGACCCCAATTTACAGCATGATTTTGGAATGAGCTTTTATCCATCCTAAAAATCACCCCCTGTCATTCCACCGCTTACCACCCCCAGTCTGATGGACAACCTGAGCGGGTTAACCAAATGTTGGATCAGTATTTGAGCTGTTTTGCTTCAGCTGCCCAGAATACTTGGGCCGATGACCTCCCTCTCACTCAATTCACTTATAACAATGGTACTCATGCCTCTACAGGGTTTTCTCCCTATGAAGCAACGTTAGGTTATAACCCCTCTTTTTTGGTGGGCTCTTATATACATCCAGAGGTTCCTGCTGCCGCATATCACGTTGAGCATATCCAGTTGACCCAGTCCTTAGTATGGGAGCACCTCACAAAAGCTATTGATGATTATAAATGGTTCGCGGATTTCAAATGGCTTCCCCAGTCACAATATTGCGGTGAGTTCACACGTCATGTTGGACACTCACCACCTGCAGATGCTGGTACCTTCCTGAAAGTTTGCAAGCAAACGTTTGGGTCCCCACCTGGTGGAGGAAGACTTGGGCAATGGTGCTTTTCAGTTAAAACTGCTGGCTCATTGGAAACAGCATCCCATCTTCCATGTGTCCCTGTTGTCCCCATTCAAGGGGATCATCCCTGCTGCACCTGAACCTATTGTGATAGAGGATGTGGAGGAAGCCAAGGTGGAGACCATCTTGGCATCCCGCAAATCCTGGTGGTCAGTCCAGTATCTCATGGCCTGGATAGGGTATTCAGCTTATAAGAACAGTTGGGTTAAGGCTCACGATTGCGCTAACTGCATGGAGCTGGTCAAGGCATTTCACAAGTCCTACCCTAACGCCCCCCATCCCCCCAAAAGGTCACAACGGTGATGGCAATCAAGCTACCCAAGGCGCACAAAAATGTGGCCCTCGTGCAGTTTCCCAGCAGCGTTGCCCTTCCTTTGGAAAAAGGAAAGGGTAATGTAAGTCCAAGGGAACATCCCCTATGTGTCAATTGGGCCCTCTTCCCATTTCCAAGCAAAAAGGCTCCAAAGAAGGTGGCAGTACCTCTCGTCACCCAGGGCAATCTTGCCCACGTGGTAGACAAGCGCTGGGTAACAGCCCTCCCTCTTTGGATCCCTCCCTTGGTGCCCACATTCACCTCTCCTGAACTTGTATGCCTGATCAGGGAAATTTGCGCTAAAAGTGCCAAAATGAAGTCAATCAGTTTGAAAATGAGTGGAAATGAGCCCAATGATTGGGATCCACATAGTCAAAAAAGGAATGAAGATTGACTCATAAGCCAGAATTGCCAACAGTTTTGGTTCATTCAACACCTTGATCATCAAAATTAACCCCCTCCCAAAATCATTTGGAATGATCTTTGACGTGCAGGTAGCAGCATCAGACACCATCAATGACAGTTCGAAGCTCCCTTCCAGCCAATCAGGATTTGTGGCTGATGCAACGTTTCTAACTGAACGAACAGCCCAGCGACCTGGCACAGGTGGGTTGGGCATCCTGAACCCGTTCCCAACCAAATGGGACTGCCCCTAACATGGGGTGGCCTTGGGGGATTCCTGCTGCTTGTTGGGCTAAACGCTGTTGCACCAACCATCATAAATTTAGTTGAGTCTTATTTTGGGCGTTTGAGTTTGAACCAACAGCAACTTGGACTGCTGCCTAATCCTTCAATGTCGGTTCCCAGTAAACTTATCTGTTCCCCTTTCTCAAACAATCTTCTGGTTAGGCCAAACTTGAGGGACCTGATCCCAGCTTGTTTTCTCTCTAATTGATCACTATTTAATCATTTGCATCGCACTGAGAAAATTGTTGGTTGATTTTTCTTCTTATGATTTTCCATTAAAAAATTTTCCCCAAAATATATTTTCTTATGTTGAAAAATAAACCACCTTTTCCACTGACACTCACCCACCCCTCGGGGTTAACAGCCATGCTTGTCTGGTATTTTATCATGTGCCTGTATGAGATTCTGGCTCACCAGCAGGTATTGGTGAAACTCCTTTTAAGTTCCATATCCATCATACCAGCAGCAGTGCCTTTGGCATTCTGGTTTTCCGTTCAGGTGCTCTGGCATCTAGGCTGGCAGGCTGTTCTAATTCTTACTTGCTGTTTGCCTGACAGATGTTTTTTATTAAAATCCTAATTATTTAAATTTAAATTTTATTAGGAAAGGCTGATCATGGGTTGGAACTTCTGATAAACACTAACTACCAACTACCAAACGCCAAGAAAAATGAGAGGCACCCCAGATAAACTAAAGCTACCTTCTGTTGCCAGCAGGACTGCCAGTGGAAGGAAGAGGGGGAGTGACAGAGAAGGCCTGGGCCAATACTGAACATGAGTAAAGGAAAGGGTCTGACATGAGGAACTAGATGGTGAACCAGGATGACACCAACTGGCGTTGGCAGGATGGCAGGTGGCCAAACAACTAAGCTATAAAGTGATCCATGAGTGGGAATGGAAGTGATGCACAGCTTTACAGAGGGTGGGGGTATTGCCAGAGAGTGTGTCAAGGAAAAAAATGTGGATCATCCATAGTGCTATTGCAACAATTAAGGCGCAGAGCGATGGGTGGATAGAGAAAATCATGGACATGGTGAAGATGTTCTTAGACAGGCTGAAAGCTTGTTCACGTTCCTAAAAAAATAGGTACATAACATCTCACCAGATCGCCTGTGATGGTGGGCAATCTTCTAAGCCATGGACTAATGACCCATATTGACTGCATACAAGCATGAAGATTGAGAGTCATTGGATCGCTTAGTCGTGTGGTACACTTTTCTCAGGCATCTTACACATGGGCATGAATTTAGGGTTGTAAAAGAAGATGATGTGTGTACCACCAAATGTCCTTCTGGGTCTTCAAAGAGTATGGGATGTCAAGCTTGTCAAGGTAGTCCACATGAGCAATGAGGTGGGGATGTTGGGGTACCAGATTGTTTAAAATGACATGCCCACGAACTTCTTGTTTGAAACAGGAAGTAGGGCGACCCCTCTTAACGGTGTTTCCACTGATGCTGATTCTCCACTCAGCACTCCTCATGGAGAGGAGAACACTTGAAGTGAGTCAGCATCCCATGTGGGCCCATGGCAGAGGGATGAAAGGTAAGATAGTTTAACATAGAATGGGAGTGGGTATGATTGCTGAGGCCAAGGGTGTAGGAAAAGTTGGAGTGGGCTGCGCGTGACCAGTGGTGGTATTGGGGTGTGGGGTTGGTGACCTTAGCGACCTAGGTGCCAAGTATTTTGGCAGCATGGTCCTTGAAGTTGAGCAGGCCCATAAACCCCTATGGCAAGGGCCAAACATTAAACCCAGGCGCACAGAGGGAGGGCGGCCTAACTAAAGCCACCCTTGTAGGAGGAAATACAAAGAGTTGAAGAAAGATGGGGAAAATGCGATGGTGTGGGACACAAACCAGACCTTGGACAGGAGCATAGAGTTGGCAAGCACCACTCAGCCTGGGAGGGTAGTCTGGTGGGCTCTTAGGGAAGCGATGCACTTTGTGACATTGTCAAGGATGTGGTGTTCCATTACTGATGAGTCATACCATCCCACCTGCAACCACACTCCCAAATGGTGCACTGGACCAGCAGTAGGTCTTGGCATGAAAGGGAGAACAAGCGGGGCAGTATGGGGTTGGTGGGGCAAGCGAACCTGTGAGCTAGCTGCTGAAGCAGGTAGATAATGGGGTGCTGATGACCAGCAGGCCTGGTACCAGCTGAGGAGAATAATTTCAGTTTTGGAGGCATTAAGTGTGGCGTTACTGACCCTGGAGCAATCCTGTATAGTAGCTTCCAGCGCATGTGAATCTTGATTGTTAGACACCACAACTACACAATTGTCAGAAAATGCCAGAATCTTAACTGGTGCTTGGCCTTGCACATGGACACCAGTAAGGCGGGCATTCACATTGTGTAAAAGTGGGTCAAGGCTGAAGTTGTACAAGAGTGGTCTTAAAGGGTCTCCTTGGCGGAGACCACTTTGAGGGTGAACTACATCAGTGAGGAAACCAGGGCCACACACAGCCATTGTGGAGGATTCCATAAGCAACTTCACCCAATTAATGAACTGATGGGGGAGGTAAAACTTGTGGAGGCATGCTTTGAGGTAATCCCAGTTGTCCCTAACATAAGATTTCTGCTGGTCTAAGAACACAAGGGCCCCAGTAGCCAGAGATTGGCAGACGTTGGCTACGGTTTGTATATTGTCCCATATTGTCTGCTTTGGGATAAAACCGATTTGCTTAGAGGAGATTACATCAGAGGTAACTTCCACTAGGCGGTTAGCCATAATTTTAGTAAATGATTTAGTATCTGTATTAGTAAGTGATATGGGCGCCAGTTGGCCAATTCCAGCTTATCCCCTTTATTATAAAGCGTTATCATGTATACCTTCTGGCCCCAGGAAGAAGGCACGTTTCTAACAGATGCTGGTTCATTGAGGCAAGCAACAAAGAGGAGAAATAATTAAAATATCTCTTATAGAACTCATATGGATGCCAACTGGACCTGGGCACTTATTGTGTGGTGCACCACGAATGGCATACCAGAGTTCATCCCAAGTAATTAAATTCATCAACTCCAGGTATTGGGAAACTGTGCGGATATGTGCGCCATTGAGAAAATCACTAATTTCAGTCAGTCTGACTGGATCAGATTGATAAAATTTTCTAATAGTTTTTAACTTCAATCGCCACTTTGGCTGGAGTTTCTGTGATGGAATGGCCCAGCCAAATCACCTGTGTGCAGATCAAGCTCTGTTGCAGTGCAAATAATTTGTGTAAAAAATAGGCAGAGAATGTGTCACCAATTGTAGTATTTTTCACCTTGAACTGAACACAAACACAATGTCTGTGTTGTCTTACCAGTGCGTTGAGATGAGCAGTCACTTCTGCCCACTTATGACCCCAATCTGGGCTGAAGCCGGCAGCAGGGACATTAGACTCCAGGTGGTCCACTCCTGCAAGAGTGCCCATAATGACCACCATGGCAGCCCATGAGTGACACGATGAGAGGTGTCATGCCTGAAGGATGGTGTTTGCTTTGAAGGTTGACCAGGTAGAAAGTGGGTCCGCACAGAATGGTGTGACAAACTCTGGTGCTGAAGTTGTGGCGTCCATCTATAAGGAAAACCTGGTGATGCAATCTTGGCTGGACGAAGTTTGCACCACTTTGGCGCCTGTGCCGCTGGGTATGACAAAATGAAGGAAATTGACACCATCCTGTGGTCAGAAAAATCAATTTTTGTCATCATAAAGTGTGCAATATGGAACCAAAAGTTCAATGGGGCAAGAATAAGGTCAATGATGGACATAGAACTCAGACGACCGTTGTGCACATGGGGATGGGACATGTTGGCTAGCAATGGCGCATGCTTGGGGGGTATCAAAAAGCTCCAAGGTGGCTTTTAGAACGCAGAGTTTGACGTGCCCCTGCAGGGGGTGGGAAATGAAGGCCAGCGATCAGTGGCTGGGTTGGCCCAGCAGTTCAGGTCGCCCACCATAAAGGGATCAGGTGGAAGTGGGAGAGAAGTTACAGTTGAGAGAAATTCCCAGTAAACCTGCATACAGGTTGAAGCATAATTAATGATAGCATGCACTTCATCATCTATAAAAAGAATATGACCAGCACATGTCCATCAAAGTACAAATTTTTAGAAAATAAATTTAAAACTATGGGTCACATATATAAGAACCCCACTGTGTGCGACCAAAAGGAAATTTAAGGGAGGAGCATGGATGTTCATGTTTCCTCGACAAAGTGTGAAAAGTGGGACTCCTGAATGGCCAGGATGTCCATAGGTAAATTTTTTTTAAAAAACTTAGTTTCCTAGCCTGAGACAGTGAGGCCTTGAGTCCAGCGATGTTCAACGTCCCTATTGTGAAGGATCCCCCATTGCACCTTAGGTGCAATGGGAAGGGCCCCATGCCCTTCCTGTGTTACTTTGACAGTTTTCTCAGCAGCCTTGTGTTGCCACGGGTCACTGGCAGTTTGTAACTGTCCATAGGAAGTGCCTTCGTTGTGAATTTATTGTCAGATTTGGGTTTTGTGATTTGGGTCGGCCTTTCATATTGCTGTGCTCCTATGGTGCATCATTTGAGGTTGACAAAAAGCTGGGAGAGAATTGGTTGGTAGAATCAATTTTCTTAGTGCTTGGTAATTTTGCTTGGGTAAATCTGACCCATCCATATCATCCACAAGTTTTTGGTACCAATCTGATTGGTGTAGATTCTTGACCACTTCAGCTGTGAATGACTCAAGGTCATCCTGGGTCTGGGCATGAGGGATCACAGATGTGACAAAGTTGCTTCATTTGCCGCTGCTCTATGGGCCTGTTTGGTTTTTGGCATTCTTGGGGGGGGCACAGGTTTTACCTGAATGTAACACCCCTGCGCACCCCAAGAGAATGTGGCATCAGTGTCAATGGCTGGTTCATATTGGGGGTTGGCGCTTCACATTGCATTGGGAAGGATTTAATTCTGTGTAATGCCCTCTCTGGAAGGGAAAGTGTGTGCCTTATGGCCAAAAGAACTACAGAAGGTGCAGATAGGGGATGTACTGTCCACCATAACGTGGAATGAGAGGGATTCTTGCCCGTCAATATTGAGCACTACAGTGTGAAATTTGGTCAAGTATTCTGCTATGACTGTGGATGGGGTGATCACTGCAATTACTTTGCCAATGCTAAGCTCCAACATAAGCATGAAGTGCTACTTCTCAAATGAGTGTAATTCCCAATAATTTTTTAATCCATCTGAGAGGTAACGTTCAAGCACTGTATGT
Organism: Massospora cicadina; assembly: GCA_022478985.1. Lineage (NCBI taxonomy): Eukaryota > Fungi > Entomophthoromycota > Entomophthoromycetes > Entomophthorales > Entomophthoraceae > Massospora > Massospora cicadina. Next base: position 13,143 of record JAKSZP010017480.1, read on the forward strand.
TTCATCATAGTGGGGAGTAAGTTGAAAGTAACAAAAATTTGATTAAATTTGGTCCAAAAAGTGAGCTTCGTTTTGAACACCCATTGACAGTCTGGGAAAGCTACCACCACACGCACTTGTGCAGCTTTTTACGCTGCTTGCGCAGTTTTAAACATGAGGTCTAGCTAACCTTAGGTCATAGAATGAGGTGCTATGTACACGACAAATGGGAAGTCTTTGTGTACATTGCTACAGAACTTTTCCCAAAGTGCCATAAAATTAAAATCCAAAAAACTCAAAGCTCATGCTCCACTGATGACAGGGACTGAGAATGTGAAGTTTTGATGTATTGGTTACATTTGGTTTGCCAAGCTAAAATCTCTGGCGAGATACTCACTGCCACATTCTCAGTTTTGTCCCGGCCACTAGTTGCCAAGACGTTTCCTAACTTTGGATGGTGAAAAGACCAATCCTGTGCTTTACAATGCTAGCCTCTACCTGACATTGGGTGCACACTAAAATCCTTAAAGTGATTATCAAACTTACCTAGTCTTGAATAAAATCAGTTGCAATTAGTGATTGCAACGAGAAAGAAAATTATTAACATCCTAATGTTAGACATAGGTTTAGAGTAAACGGTGCTTCATGATACTTTTTCTCATTGTGGGTTTTTAGATTCATACCTGACGTTGCACTAGCTGATTCAATTCAAAATGATGATTTTGATGTAGGCAATTCCAGATGTTTGACATCACAAACTCCAACAATGCCCCCTCAATATCCTGTCATAGAGGGACATAAGGGTTTAGAAATCTACTGCGCACACAATTAATAACAGAACTATGGGTAATATCTGCAATGGAATATTTAGATCTGGCTTATAGAAACTTTGTAGGGTCCAGACTAAGAAATTCCAAGCTTATTATATTGAACTATAGCTCAGTTAAGATAAAGATTATAAAAATTATTAATAGACAAACTGTAGAGCTGGGCAGCACAATTTGATTTTACTGTTTTTACGCAAAATGGTTGAGATAAATTTTATCAGTGGCAATTGCTTGTAACTGAATAATTTCATCAGCCACATTTTTCATTAAAAGGTCAGAATTTTCAGGAAATTAACCTTCTAATAAAATTTAGATTGTACTTGGTAATCTTGGTTATTGTCCATATAAAGTCTGCAAGAGAGACATCTGTTTTATGTGATGTTAACTGATTTGATAAGCCAATATAGCAGTAGGTAAATACAGATTCCATTGAATTGGATCAGTGGCTGCCACTCTTCTCAAAATAGATACCACCTTACCATTAGATTACTCCAACATTCCATTAGAGGGGTGATTATATGGAGCTGCAAAAGTCCATTTTGTGAAGAGCGAGGTAAATTTATGAACTATCTGAGCGGTGAAGTTTAAACCATTATCAGAAAGGAGGATATATGGGCAACCTTGTTGAGCAAATACTGAGCAAAATAAATATAAAACAGTAGCTTTGTCTGTTGCTGATGATACTGATATAGCTTCCACCCATTTTGTCAAATAATCAATAGTTATTAAAATAGATCAATGTTCATATAAACCTATAGGTAAATGGCCTCAATACATTACACTTACAGCACTAAATGGTCTTAATAGTGCTATCACTTGATGTTGATATTTTGAACTGACGTGATCTTGATTTTGACAATTTAAGCAGGAGTCTTTTACCCCTTATATCATTTATAGCAAACTATTCCATTAATAAACTTTGTGCAACTACTCAGATTTTCTTAACTCCTCCATGGCCAACAGTGGTATGACCTTCTAGAATAATATATGTTTGAGATGAAGGTCAAATAAAAGGTAAACATTTTCCATTGATATTTTTGTATAACAGACCTTCTCAAATCTTCATTTTTATAGTCATTTTTGTAACTAATCTTGAACCTGAGAATTTTCCAACTTTCATAAATCAGGGCGACTAGTTAAAAATAAATCCAATCTTCTTCAGAAGTCGCAACAGCTAGAATTGGTGTCAGACAATTGGACATTTGACTAGTTGAGAAGAATGTTTTGGTGGCAAATAGTTTTAATGTTACTAAGAATCCAAAGTCTAATCCTGGGCGGATCATCTATATCAAAGTAATATTTTTACTCCTAGCACTTGACTAAATAGCTTGTATATAGTTAATGAGATTACTTTAAGCCCCAGAGGAATAGACAAACTGACATAGAAGTTCACCCATCCACTAACTTAGTTTTAGTTCTACTTACCAAGATAAAACAACCCCCTTTTATAGACTTGAGGGGGTTCTGGGGGATGAAAATACTTTACCTGCCAATCAAACACTAGGCAATCCTATAATTGGCAAAGTTGAGGATGTTTTAAGATCGCTTATTTGATAAAATTTTATTAAGTTGTTACTAAATGGATTTATAATCCCTGCTGTTGACCCAACATCTAAATAAGCCCTACCAAGTTGAAAAGATTTACAAGAGTTCTGATAAGCTTTATTGTCATTTTTATAAATAAAGCTACCCTCTACCTATTCCAATCTCTCTCGCTCCCCTCATTTTTAGTCTCATAGTATCATAAATACTGGGAGGCATTTAATAATAAAGGATTATTCTTATTATCCATTTTAATTGCTAAACTTTTCCTTATTTGTGGACTATGTTAACCCCAAATTATTAAAATGCTGAGAATTCCTAGTACTCCTGCATCTGTAGTAATGTTGTAACCTGTGCACAAGCACCTGCATGCAATATATTGTCAGGATCCCAACTAGTGGTATCACTACAGGGGCTTCTGTACATCAAAATCTATTGATTATAATTAAGATGGAGGACACTCCTGTCGCAAGCATAACCAGAGCAATAAGAAATGGGGATAGCCCTCCTATTAACTCCATGAAAAAGGAACAAAGAATAGCTGCTTATGGACCATCTAGTACTAAAAAAAGAATAGCTGCTTATAAATAACAACTAGCCACAGCTGTGTTACATATTGAGGAGTTTGAACAGCGCTCCTCTCAAATATCTCATGGGTCCACTCCTGCTGTTCATGCCCTCGCTGAGAGTAACCCAACTCCTTTTAAACCCTATGTTGAGATTCTAATATGAGTAGATGATAATCCCCAAAAACTACAGAAGATTGGCTAAAGTCTGCTAACAATGATTTACTAGTGTACAAATATTTGAGCCTTGAGATAAGGTGATATTGAGCCAGGAAAGATAGTTATTGGATCGCCTCCAAATAAGGTGATAAGGTGATGTCAATTCATGATATATTTAGGAGATCATCTCAAACTAAGGCGATAGTGAAGTCAAGAATATTAGACCCTACTGGGACCTCACAGTTATGTGGATTAACTAATGAGGATATGGCTTTAAAAAACTTTTCTTTCTGATTACTATCACTTTTAGTAATACAATTTGATTTAAACAGCATAATTGGATAATCAACACCAGGCGAGATAAGTATGAACAATAAGGTAAAAAGCTGAGCGAACGCAGTAAAGGGCAGCAGACCCAGACCTGCACCACCCAAAGGTACCAAGTGCACAGGTACAAACGAAAATCTAAGAAAAAATACAAACCTAAGGTTGCACATCCCGCGGGTTTTGTCAATTTCTTAGTAAAATATTGCAGCTACTTGAAGGTATCCCAATCACAACCACTGTCATTGGTGGAACACGGGATATAAGTTTTCCTGGGCGTAGAAACACTAACAATGTGGGAAAAGTTTGGAGAAGACCAACAAAAAAATTTCTGGCATGTGGTGTACCTTACAACCCATACTATCCGCAAAGGTTGGGTAGACCTTAGGTTTTGAAACCGCGGAAGAAGTGAATGATGCAGCAAAGGTCAGAGTAGTACTCAATCCTCCTGATGGACAGCAACTGGTCCCAACCAAATGCACCCATTGGACAGAATCCAAAGACATCTTCATCATTTTTGACTATCTTCCAACTACACTGGCGTGCACAGTAGTCGAAAGACATCTCTGAGAAGGCTTGGAAGCCTTTGGAGAAATTAAACAATTCAAAATGCAATGATTCCAGCTGATGACAACCCTTAGCACAGGGAAGGAAATAGCAATAATTTCACCAAACCAGGATGTAGTAGAGGATATTACAAAATCCCCCACATTGCATCCTTCACAATTGATGGGAAAAAATCCCAGCTGTTCCATGCAACAGTGGAAAGCGCACCCCCATTTGCAACCACTGCCAGGCCTTTGGGCACAAGATTCATGCTTGACCCATCAAAGAAGGCCTGAGAGAAATGGAATTCTGTGAGGAGGAAATGGGCGAAGATGACTCAGAGTATGCCAAAATCACAGATACTACATAAGCCTTCAACTGGGGAGAACATGGACAATATAAAATAATTGATTTTATTTCCCCAAAAGAATGAAAAATGGCCAAACAAGCTTGCAAGCTGGCCGCGGCCAAGGCAAAGGCCTTGGCGGAATCAACCATATTGCCAGAGCAGATCCAGGAAGACATGGAGGAATTTGAGTCCATGAACCAATCAGATCCCATGGAAAACCATACACCCAATCTGACCAGTTCAAATTTGGTGGAACCCAATTTGGAAATGAATGCAGCAAAATTGGGGTTCAGTGCACCCCCAGAAAATGTGGAAGTTAACCCAATTGGAAAGGAAAATCAACAATGGAATGCGCAAGAAAATAATGTGGCCAATAAAAATCCACAAGTGCACCACAATAACATTTTGAAACCAAGCAAAGCCAAGAGAGGAGCAAAAACTGTGGTGATGAAAGGGGCAGAATACACCCCAACTCCTACTCATGGTTATGCTCTACGCAGCAGAGGTGCAGTGGAGAGCAATGTGAGTGAGGGAGTAGGGCTGGGAGGCCCTGCTAACCGCTCCTGAGGCACATTGGGCGTCTCAGTAGAGATAGGGATGCTGAACATAGCGGGACTCAAGGCCTTAATATCCCAGGCCAAGAAGTTGAGTCTCCTATGAAACCCACCTGTGGATATCCTGGCGGTGCAGGAAACCCACTGTCCACAGGGAGAGGAGGAGGCATGGGAAAAAATGCTCCTCCCAACAATATTGTTTTGGTCACTCCACTGTGGGGTGATAGTAAATGTGAACCAAAACTTTAAATTTATTAATAAAAATTTGTTCCTGGATGGCTGCGTACTAGCTGTAACCTTCTCATGGCACACCAAAGTGCACACAATAGCCAGTGTGTATGCCCCAAATGGTGCACAGGACCAAAGAGAATTTCTCACAGCCCTAACACAACTAAATCTACCAGCAAACACTTTTGTCATGGGAGACATGAACTGCTGGATTAACCCAGAGATGGACTGATGGCCATACACAATGGAGATACCACAAGGGCAAGTGGAACTTTGAGTACTAAAGGCCACCCTGGGACTATATGATCCACTGCCAAAAAGGCAATCCCTGCTACAAAACATGACACACCCACATGTACACAATGGTACACTTGTCTCTATGTCGAGGATAGACCTAATACTTGCACCAATAATTTTCTGTCACCAAATTCAAAAATTTAAAACTGCAAAAATTGAATTCTCTGACCATCAGCTTGTTTTGGTGTCTTACAAACTGGCGGAACCAAGTACCCAAGCACCCAGATGGTGCAGAATACGCCCAGAAAGTTTAGCCAACTTGGAATTTCAATCCTGGATGGAGGAAATATCCTCAACCTGGGATTTTCAAACACCCTTTTGCTTGGACCCACTAACCACATGGGAAAACTTCAAAAAATCAACAACCCAACAAATTAAACATACATCGTCTAGAAGACACAGGGCAGTTTCAGCCATTATCAAACACACATTGGCTGAAATTGACCATCTAGAAAACAATGTACCAAGAATGGGATACAGCCATGGATGGGGTCATAAATGGGAAGAGGTTTCTGCTTGGCTAAACACCCTGATCTGCAAACACCAACACTGAGTTGGAGTCCAATATAAAGGCAAAAACATAAGAGATGGAGAAACTTGCTAAAGCTACTTTTTCTAACAATTCCACGCCAGGAAAAATATGATAGCTTGTACACAGGTCTGTTGACCAGACAAATCCATAGCAGAAACACCCAAAGAAATTGCAACTGAAGTACACAGGTTTTACATGAAATTGTATATATCTGAGCCAGTCAAAACAGAAAAAATGGAAAATATTTAGAAGCGCACATATCAACACCGCGGTTCAAAATAACGATTTAATTAACCTAATAAGAAACGCCCTGGAGGGGGACCATGAACCCAAGCCATAAAAAAATCGCAAACTCAGACACCATCTGGGTTTATGGTATTTACTGTAAAGCACGCGCAATACATTTACATTCAATTCAACCAAACTTTGTCAAAGGTGAAACATGGGATCAGACTCTTCCTTGGGGATGAGTCACCGACCCTGTGGGAAAAAACATGTGAGGCACAGCCCTCACTTTTCCCTCATGTGGTGTACATAGCCACCAACAACATGGGCCGCAGCTGGATCAATATTGGTTTTGAAACAGCTGATGAAGCCAATGCTGCAGCAAAAATCTACGTGGAAATTGCCCTCCCTGAGGGCAAAAAAATTGTGTGCACCGCGTGCACCAGATGGAACAAGCAAAAACTTTGTTCATCTCCTTTGACTCGCTCCCCATCAACCTTCCTCATAAGGTAATCGAGGAGGATCTCTGCAAAGGTCTTGTGGCCTATGGAGAAATCCAACAACTCAAATTACAGCAATTTCACTTAATGCCTGACCTGTGCACGGGCAAAGCTATCGCTGTAATCAACCCCTTCCCAGAAGTGGAAGAGGATTTATTCAGAATTCCCCACACAGCAGAATTTCACTTCGCAGATGGGGGCCAGTCAGCTGCATTCTGAGTTACACTGGAACGCGCACCACCCATTTGCAACCACTGTGGCTCACTGGGCCACAAGAAACATGCATGCCCTGTAAAAGAGGGCTTAATGGAAAATGATTTTTGTGAAGAAGCTATGGACGAAGATAATGAAAACTTCTCCAAAATGACTGATGGCCACCACCCATTCCGCTGGGGTGAAGATGGACTATACTCCATTGTGGACCCAGTTACAAGTAAACAGCGTAAAGCAGCACAAAAAGCCCGCAAGAGAGCAGCGGCTGAAGCGGCAGCACATGTGGAATCTGCCATTAACCATGGAAAAATTCAGGAGGATATTTCAGATATTCACCAAGCCAACCAATCAGAACAATATGCTCAGGTCAAAAGTTTCACAGTAACCAGACTGAGCCACAAAGCATCATCAGTCATGCACATACTGAGGAACAATGCAACCGCAATTTGGGTGAAAATGCGGTGCACAATGCAACAAAGTTGAACCTCAAAAATATAAAATCCAATCAACAACCTGCATCAAATCAACATGAGACCTGTGCAGGAAAAGTTGACGCAAATGCAAAAAACCGCAATTCCCTTGAATCATTGGGTCAGATTAAGGGAACCAACAATGGCAGTGAAAGAGTTGGAGTACAGATGTATAGCATGGCCAAAATGAGCCGCGGTGGGATAGGACCAGAGGGTCCTCCCAACCGCTCCTGAGGCGCCGCGGGCACCTCAGTGTCAATAGGGATGTTAAATATCGCGGGAGCTAGGGCTCATACATCCCAAGCCAAAAAGCTGGCATTCCTGCGAAAACCTCTTATAGACATCTTGCCATCCAAGAAACCCACTGCCTACAAGGGGAAGAAGAATCCTGGTCAACCAGGGTCGCACCATCACAATCAGTATGGACGTCTCACTGTGGGGTGATAGTCTAAAACAACAAAAAAATTAAAATTACAAATTCATCATCACACTTGCACAGTTGAGTCCTGGTAGCAACAATCACATGCCAAGATGAAATAATTTCGTTAGCATGTATCTACGCACTGTGCACTGCAACTGAGAGAAATTTTTTTTGAAAAAATTTCTACCCTCACCCTCCCACCAGATATCATCATGTTTGGCGATTTCAACTGCTGGGATAACCCCAATACAGATTGATGGCCTAATCCCAGGGGATACCCACCTGGACACATTGAATATCACACAATGAAGGCATCTCTTGGCTTACAGGATGCTCTTCCCCCAATTCAACAATCCTTCCCCATATGAAAAACCCAACATACATGAGGGACTGCTCATATCAATGAGTCGTATTGACCACATCCTCATTTCACAATCCCACCACTCAAGAATCTCCAAATTTACAACAAAAAGGATCAATTTTTCTAATCACCGATTAGTTACAGTGCAGTTAGCGCCAACCCAATCCCACACACAGGTGTCGCCTTGGAGAAAGCTTCACCCAGAAGATATAAGATTGCCTGAGATATCTGACTGGGTTGAAAAAAGACTACAAACCCAGAATTCACAGCCCCATTCACTTTGGATCCCATTGGAACATGGGAAATTTCAAAAAAGATTAATCAACAAAACCCAACATATTGCATCACACAAGTACACCGCGGACACAGCCACAATCAAGTGTACCTTGGCAGAACTAGACCACCTGGAAATAAATACTCTGAGATCTGGCTATAGCCCTAATTGGGGATGCAAATGGGCAGAAATTTCAGCCCAAATTAACAATCTCATCTTTGAACACCAACACAGAATCAAAGTATCAAACAAAGGTAAGTTCATAAAGGAAGGCGAAACCTGTTTGACATACTTTTTCTGCCAATTCCACTCCTGTGGAAACCAGCCCATGTGCACACAGGTCCGCAAGACCAACGGCACCGTGGCAACTGACCCTGAGGAGGTCAAGGCGGAAGTACACCACTATTACACCAAATTATATCGTGATATGCCAACAGATCCACAAAAATTTTAAAGAATTTATTTAAACTTCCAAGATACAAAGTACACCTCCAAATTACAATATACTATCCCTTATCACACGGGAGGAGCTTTGGGAAACAATTTGCGGTGCACCATGTAGGAAATGCCCAGGGCCTGATGGGATACCCTACGAATTTTACAAAAAATATTTTCAACAAATCGCCCCCCTCCTATTGGCGTCAATGAACCAGAGTTTGTTGGAAACATGTCTATTACCAGGAGGCCATGAACCCTACGTTATAACCTTGTATAAAAAGGGTGATAAGTTGGACCTGGCCAACTGGCGCCCAATTGCACTCTCCAACACTGACACAAAAATTATAACAAAAATTCTAGCAGCTAGATTAGGCGCAATTGCATCTGACGCCCTATCACCCAACCAGTTTGGGTTTATACCAGGGCGTTCAATATGGAACAACATACACCCTGTTGCAAACATTTGCCAATCAAAAGCAGCTGGTGCCCTGGTCTTCTTGGATCAGGAAAAGGCGTATGACCGTGTTAGCTGGCCATACCTAAAAGAATGTCTACATGCCTTCAAACTCCCACCAAGATTCATAAAATGGGCGATGCTCCTAACAGAATCTGCAACCATGGCTGTATGTGGCCCTGGATTCCTAACAAACAAGATTAAACCACACAGAGGGATCAAACAAGGGGATCCCCTCAGCCCACTTCTATACAATTTCAGCTTTGACCCACTCCTCCGAGTAACTGACTCACATCTCATGGGGATAACCGCACAAGGACAACCAACAGTAAAGATACTGGCCTTTGCAGATGACTGCGTAGCAGGTATAGCAAACAATGAAGATGCCCAACAGCTGGAACACACTCTAGAGGAATACTCCAAGGTGAGCAATACATCGCTCAACAAAAGGAAGACAGAAATCATTCTCTTAGGCAAATACACAAACAATTGGGCCACAACATCAGAACCTCACACCAACACTCAAAGAAAAAACCCAATTATTTTACCCTTTGCAACACCTCCCACCACCATTCCTGTCCGACACCTTGGAATCTGGCTAGAATCAGGGGGATATGCTAATGAGACAATGGAAAGTAACCTGTTACAACAGGTATCCAAACGCGTCGCCTCCCTCAAGAGAAGAACCCCAGGACTAACAGGACGAGTTACAGTAGCTAACTCGCTCATCCTCCTAATACTGTGGTATCAGGCCCATGCGATAGCCTTCTCACTTACCTTTATAACCTCTTCGCGCGCTTATCCAGGGCTGGCTGTGGCCTGGCTCTCACCCTCCTATACGGATGGAAACACTATTTGGCCCACGCTCAAGCGGAGGCATGGGACTAATAGATTTTGAGAGCCATGCCAATCACATCCTAGGTACCTGGATAAAGGAAATCCTTGCTCAAGACCTCCCGCAACAACATTGGTCCAGAGCAGCAAGGACTAACTTTGCACAGGCGCTCAAATTAACCAACCCACATAGTCCACCCAGACTACTTTCATACCTTGCCAAGCACCCTACTGCAACAGGTCCGCATGGAACCTCCCCTCATTTCAAATATATCCTCTGAACTATCCGCCATATGGGATGGACCATAGAGAACATGGGTACTATACAGGGAAGGGGATGACCCAGCCCCCAATTCAAATTAAGAAACCCAGAAAACCACCCCCAGAGGGATATGCTCGCAACAACCCCAAGCATAGCTAGGATAGAATACCTAGATATGCTGGATATTCCCTATGATTTAACCACACAGAAAGCAATGTGGAAAATGACACACCACCCACTCCTACAACCAAGGATAAGAGCAAACGCCTGGCGCTGTTTGAGAAGGACCTATAGGATGGCGGACCGCTCCAACTCCCTCCACAAAACATGTGCAGTATGTGGAGGGGAGAGATCCCTACATCACCGCCTGGAAACATGCCCCCCAACCAAAGCTATATGGAAGGAAGTCGCACGCCTGCTTAAGGTTCAAAACGAACAGGAATTCTCAATATCAAAGAGTATCTTCGCGCTCCAGATTGAGTCACCAATCCCATATACCCTCCGCTCCCTAATAATACCCATTGCAATGTGGACAATACACACAATTGCATTAGATGCGTTCAAGGGCACGGTCCCAACCATTCATGGGATTATTAACAGATTCCATGTCCACTTACTAGAGCACTTCTAAGCCTGGCTCTATGGATATATGAGACCAAGACAAAAAGCGCTCATAGAATCATGGTTCCCACTCTGTTTCCTCCACACAGACCCTTTCCTTCACATCTGCTTTATAGCAGGGGAAACACCCTCAGAGTAGTGCACCAACCCCCTATACCTGGCAGTCCCGCTGGCAACAGGGGTAACTTGAGTACCCTGGGGTGCCCAATTTTTATATTTCTTAGTTATTCTCTTAGTTCCACATATATTCGGTAATGTCTGTCCCCTGGTCAGCTTACCTCGGTTAAATAAAATCATGTGAGGAATTATGGGAAGTAGTACGCGGTGCAATAAGAGGGAAATGTCCTGGACCTGATGGGATTCCCTATGAATTCTATAAAAAATATTTTACTAACATCTCTAACATTCTTCTAGCCTCAATGAACAAGTGTATTATGGAAACATGCCTTCTACCTGAAGGCAAAAAAGCATACACGATCACATTATTCAAGAAAGAAGACATATTAGACCTATCCAACTGGCGCCAATTTCCCTAACCAATACAGATACAAAAATTTTCACAAAAATTATGGCTAAACGACTAGGAGAAGTTGCAACTGATGCGATATCCCCATCACAATATGGATTTGTCCCAAGAAGATCCATATGGGATAACATCAACACAGTTGCAAATGTCTGCCAGTTCAAAACCTCTGGAGCACTTGTCTTTTTAGACCAACAAAAGGCATATGATAGGGTGAACTGGACCTATCTTAGAGCCTGCCTTTAAAAATTCAAGCTTCCAAATAGATTCATAAACTGGGTAATGTTGTTTACATAGTCTGCAACCATGGCTGTGTGGGGAGCAGGCTTCTTAACCAACCCAGTTATCCCACAGAGAGGACTAAAACAAGGGGACCCCTTAAGCCCTCTACTCTACAACTTTAGCTTGGACCCTCTAATCCGAAATACAAACACACTACTCAAAGGAATCAACGTCAAGGGCCAACCACCAGTCAAAATGATGGCCTTCACTGATGATTGCGTGGTGGGCATATCCAACAATCAAGACGCTTTCAGAATCGAGAAGATAATTCAAGACTATTCAGCCATAAGTAACACATCACTTAACACTGAGAAAACAGAAATTATACTCCTGGGAAAATATCAGACCCAGTGGATGCCATCTACACAGGGCCAACAAGCTAGTACATCAAGACTCCTGACCAGACATAGGAGGAGAAAATTAGCAACGAACTCACTAAAACGTCCATTCATCACCAAGCCAACAGCTGGCCCTGTTCGTCACTTGGGAGTATGGTTGGAAGCAGAGAATAAGCTAACTCCATGATGGAAATTCAAATTATTAGACAAAATAACAAAACGCATTGCCTCCTTACATGGACACCAAACAGGTCTAACAGGAAGGGTCACAGTAGCCAACTCGATGATTCTATCAATCATATGGTTCATGGCCCATGCAATCGCTTTCTCACCATCTTTCTTCAACACAGCCCACGCCCTATTACAAGGATGTCTATGGTCCAACCACAACCCCTGCATGCCTCGAAGCCCTATTTGGCTCTAGAAGGAATGGAGGTATGGGATTACTAATTACATAGAGCAAGCAACCCATATACTGGGATCCTGGATAGCTCAGGTGACTAGCACGGATCTTCCATATATACACTGGGCCAGAACATCAAGATATAACTTCACACAAGCACTACAATTAAGAAACCCAGAGCACCTGAACACATTAGTCAAATATCTGGCATCCCATCTCACAGATGCAGGACCACACGGCACTTCTGTACACTTCAAACGAATACTCCTAGCCATGAGAAGAGTGACATGGCGGATTCATACAAATGATCAAACCAGTCAACAAGGACGCCCAAGGCTAACTCACAGACAGGAGATCAACGATCAAATAGTCACAGACAATATAATAAGCAAAAGCCCAAATATCATAGCCAGGATAGATTACCTGGATCATATGGACATACCCTACAACCTGGAGACCCAAAGAAGAGTATGGAGATACACACATCACCCTCTACTCAAACCCAGGATAAGAGCACATGTATGGAGGTGTATGAGGAAAATATACTCAACAGCTGAACGGTCAAATGCCACTCATACCTCATGTGCAATATGTGGTTAGTATGGAAGCCTAGACCACCGTTTAGAACAATGCCCAACATCAGTGGCTGTATGGAAAGAGACCATGCGCCTTTTCCGCCAAGAAAACGGACATCCATTCAGCTTAGCAAGGAACATGTTCGCTATAAACATGGACAATCCTATCCACCCATCTCTCAGGGCGCTAATAGTAGCAATAGCACTATGGACGATACATACAATGGTACTGGAATTGTTCACAGGAGCAGCGCCAACAATACAAGAAGCCATTCATCGCTTCCACAGCCATATATTGGAACATTTACAAGCATGTATGTTTGGACATATGACCCCCCATAACAGAAGGACAATCAACACATGGTTCCCCATATGGTTCCTAAAAGTTGATCCTTTCCTTCACACATGCTGCATCCAAGAATAAGCCAGCATAACCCCCTCCCTACCGTCCTAATCTTGGTGATCCTGGAGACAAGAAGAGGGGCTCTGAACCCTCTGGGGTGTCTTTAATTGTCGAATTTCATTAGTTTTCTCACTATATTGGAAGTGCTTGTCCCCTGGTCGACCTTTTTCCAAATAAATAAAAAGATATGGCAGTAAATAATAGTCTAAGCAAAAATAATTGGTATTGACCAAAGTCACTGATATATAAGTGAGAAGAGGAGATTGAAGGAGTAGGATTGTTATTATAAAGAAGAGAGTGGAGCAGGAAGGATCTGCTAAGTAATTTTAAATTAAATAAAGTTTTGTGGTTAGATCTAATTTATCCATTTTTTATTGAAATCTTTAAGTTGTTTTGAGGACTGGTGATCCCCATATCGTTTATATGTTGCTCAGTGGGAACTAACCTTGTGTAAACCATTATGGAGTATCTCAACAATATTGCTAAATTATAACAGTGGTGCTCACTAAAGGGGGCCATTGATCAACCACCAGAAATAAAAAAATAAAATATCCTCAATCACCAGCCATGTTGCATCAGGCCTGCATTGATAGGGAATCCTTATGGCACACTGTGCCAGCCAAATATGCAGAACTTAAACTTGCCTTGGACGCAGTGCTTAAGAAGCAGTATGAGCTCCTTTTGGAGCGTAATTATGCAATAAACCAGCTTGACAACACATTCAGGCAAATGTCCTTGGACAACAAAACAGGCAACATGCTAATCGCCTGGATGACACTACTAAATGACTACATTGTGCAGAATAAAATTTGAACAGCACCTCTCAACCTCAGCATCAGCATTGGGAAGAGGATGGACTACAAGGGGCCACTCAGGAGGAATTATATTAAAATGAATATGAGGCTGGGTACCCAGTTAAGGAACCTTTTGTAAGACCGCAGGCAGCCCCAGATATGTTTATGTATCAGCAAACCAATTCCCTCGGGTGATGGCAGTACTGCCCACTTAAGAGGCCCACATTAACCCTGAAGCAGTAGAAAAGCCATGAGCAGATTGCCCTACTGAACCAGCATCTCAACATGATACCACCCTTAGTACCAACCAATTCCTCAGTACGCTCTAAAGGCTCACAGTTATAAGCAAAATGAGGAGTTTTGTATTGCTAAGCTGCCTTCATTTGACTGTGATAGGAACATCCACAGGTTCTTTAAGTGATTTGAGTTTGTGGTGGAAGGAGCCTCAGATTGGCGCAAGGCTAAATTGCTGATATCCACCCTAAATGTTGGAATCACTGACCAAGTCTCTTTCTATCTTCCAAGCAGTTCCATTACTTATCAGAAAGTGAAGGATATGGTGCTGCAATTGTTTGAAGGTACTGTAAAGATGTTACAGCAGAAAGCTGAGTTCTTGACCATTGGGCTCCAGAGTAATGAGACCCTCACTGCATTTGCTGAACAATTTACAGCGGAAACCCATGTGCTAATTGGGGCAGGAACTTTTATACAAATCCAATGTGGGCATTGCAATGATTTCTGCAGTGAATCAATACTATGAACTGCATAACGTTATGGCGCCAATTTTTTAAGGATGACGTACCCCTGCTCAAGATTGTTCAATTTTTGTGCCATCTATCCGCTACCTTTCCTCCACCCAATACAGAGCAGAAACATATCACAGCTGTTTCTGGATCATCTTATTTTGGGGAATTCTCCTGTCCTGTTTAGATTCCGCCTAGTAACCCCCAGCCTAATTAAGTTACACGCCTTGCCCTTGGCTGAGTTACCCAGCAGTTTAACTTCTGATTTGGACCTGCTTATGATAATCGCCAGCAGCTTAACTTTTGACCTGGGCCTGTTTACGCCAACTGTCAGCTGTCAATTTATTGACCAGTCCCTGGTTACGCTGATTTTTAACAGTAAACTTATCAGCCTGGCCCATTTATAAGGACCAAGGACATGAACCCTATGAGGTAAATTGTTTTAAATATGATTGCCCTGGTCACCTTGCCCAGAGTTGCCCCAACCATTAGGTTCACTATGTAAAGCAGGATCAATACTCCCAGGGAAAATATGGAGCGGAGTAAAGATGAACTCTATACCTCTGCTATCCCAGAAACCCAAACATCCCACCTGAACCTATTGAAGTGTATTCAACAGAAGTCCCTCATTATGATGAATTTTTATATCAGAAGCCGGTTGAAGGGGTGAAAGTACTGACACAAGCGCAAGCCAAGGCTGAAGCGTAAGAAGGGCCTCAGGAGCAACCAAAGCCGTACGCCTGCCAAATATTTGAACATTTTTCTCCAGACAGGCTGGGACCATCCTTAGATGCGCCTTTCCTGAAAGGAGTAAGTTTTGCCCTCCCAGTGGACACCATTGTAAAAGATTACCCTAAAGTTGGTAAAGGGATTATGAGCTTACTTGGGAAAAGAGATTCTTTAAATGTCCACATATTAGACAGTCAAAATTCTTCTTATTCTGAGTGTAAATACTATGACATTTTTGTAGCAAAAAATCAAATATACGCTATAATATATACAGGCGCCCCAGTCAATATAGTTTCCACTAAGTTGGTGGCAAAGTTGAAGTTAAAACCTGATGTGGAACGTCAAATGGTGTATGGGACAGCTATAGCGGATAACATGGTCTCCAAGGGAGTATACATTGCGCTTCCTTTTCAGTTTGTGTCAATTGTTGTTGTAGCTCTGGCTATATTGTTACCAAACGGTAATTACGACCTGCTAATTGAAACTTCTTTCATGCAACACTTCTATGCTGTCGTTGATATGACAAAGAAGACCTTCAAAATTTTGAGGCAGCAGATCCCAATTTACTTTACCTCTAGCGGAGTTAAAAAATAATCTAGTGCATATGGGACATATCAACCTAACGTATAGAGATGGGGTTATTCTGTTTTGCTACCACCGACTAAAAAACAAGGCCCAGGCCCTCCCCCAGCAGATATATGAATATCAAGAGTTGCTTCTCAGAATTTTGGGTCTGTATCCATCCCCTCCAGCCATCAAGTAATAGTAAACACTGAGTTAGAGGTGGAAGCTCCAGCTGGGCTTATGAGGAGGTCATTGGGCCTTATCAGCAATTGTGGCTTGAGCCCCATGTGGCTCCACGCATTGTACTACCAGGACACAGGGAGATTAAGGTTCCATTAACAAATTTCCAAAATGAACCATTGCAGGTCCGCCAGCATCAAATAGTGGAATATCTACACTTGGCCCTTGTGGAGGAGGTCCTTCAGGTTCATAAATTCGGATTTCAGGATGAATTTAGCTTAACTTTTAAACCACAGCTTGGCATAATGAAGGTGGTATCACGTGTAAAATTTAATGGGGTTATTGTAAGAACAAAAAGACCAAGCAATAGCTTTATTTTAAAAGTATAAGGAGATTTTTGCCATCGATGACTACAATTTAGAGTGCACTTGGGGAGTGGTCCATTGACTGGACATGAGAGATCATCCCCATCAGGTTTCGCCTGATTCGCCAATAAGAGCAGCTAAAGAAGTCGTCACTGAGGAAATTGATAAGCTGTTGGAGCAAGGGACGCTTGAACCATCAAATAATCTGTGGGCTTCACCCATTTTAATTTTAAAAAAGAAGGATAGTACTAACTGGATGGTGATAGACTACCAAAAGCTCAATGTATCACCAAGAAAGTCTTGTATCCTTGCCATGGATTAATGATGCTTTGGATTTGTTGGAAGGAGCCTGTTACTTCTCAGCAATGTTTTGATATTTGTGATGCTGGCAAATTGAGTTGCCCATGGAAGAACAGGAGAAATGCGCCACAATCACATCCAAAGGGCCTTTTCAACTGACACATATGCCTCAAGGGCTGTTTAACTCCCTGGCTACTTTCCAACAGGATATGGACACCATTCTTGGTAACCTGAAGCTTTCATGCATTCTCATGTACCTCAACAACATCAATGTATTTTCCCAAGCGTTTTCTGAGCACCTTACCCATTTGGAGGAGTTATTTCGCCTGCTTGTGAGGCTAACCTCAAGATCAAGCCCTGTAAATTTAACTTCTTCAAAGACAACTGGAGTACCTTGGGTTTGTGGTAGATGTGACAGAGCTGAAACCCCAGCCAGCCAAGGTGGAGGCTATCTGAAAAATGACTACTCCAAACAGTAAGTGTGATATACAGGTTTTTGAGGATGGTGGGTTACTACTGACGCTTTGTACCCAATTTCAGCTGTATTAGAGGTCCGCTGTTTGAGTTATTAAAAAAGGATGTCACGTTTGAATAGACGGAACATCTACAATGCTCCTTCAATACACTTTAAAATGGCGTTAATCAGTGCCTGGTGCTGCACTATCCTAAATATGATAATGAGTGTATCATCCAGATGGATGCGCCTCTTTCCGCTGTAGAGGAGGTCCTATCCCAAAAGGACGATGAGGGTAGGAGCACCCAGTTGCATACTTCAGTCAGAGTCTGAACTGCCATGAACATAATTATACCATGACTGAGCGGGAGTGCTTAGCGGTGATCTACATGTATATGCAATTTAGGGTGTATTTGCAAGGGGTGAAGTTTAAAATTTATAACAGAAAATTCTTTGTTATGCTAGTTGCAGAATCTCAAGGAGCCTGAAGGGCGTCTAGCCCGATGGACCCTCAAACTGCAGGCTTATGATTTTGATATACTTTAATTACCTGGAGCAAAACACCAGAACGTCAATTGCTTGTCAAGACTACCAACGGTTGCCATCACAGTGGATTTGAACGATGTGATGTATTATAAAATGCTCGGCAAAAATATAATGATAGACCGCCTCAAGTCATAAAGGCGTTAAACAAGATGTGAGATGAAGCTTTCAGTGGAATGGCGAGCTGTACAAGCGGATTGGAGACACTATAATGAGTTTTTCGCAACCCTCAGCATGGCCAAGCATTATTATGAGCGCCCATAAGTCAGTTGAAAATGGTGGATTGTGCAAGACCCTGAGATTGTTGCGCCCTCAGTATTGTTGGGAGAGCATGAATTTTGATTTGCTTGAAACAATTTCCTGCTGCCACCAGTGCCAAGTGGAGAAGCCATTCCGCCAGAAGACCTCAAATCAGCTAGTGAAACAACTTTTTGCTTGAACTACAGTTTCAATTGATGTTGTTGGCCCCCTGCCAATAGGATCTAATGGGCCAAATACATTATGGTGGTGATTGACCACTTGAACAGGTGGGTAGAATCACGGGCGATCAAGGATTTGGGGTCAGTCACAGTGTCCAAGTTCATAATGGTATGTATTATTTAGCACCTTGGCTGTCCTCAGTTCATCCCATCTGAAAACGAACTAACTACACCTCCCATATCCTTTCAAAGCTGAATGAGTTTATGGCCATCCACGGAGTTTTAACAACCCCATATCACCCTGAGTCTAATGGTATGGTTGAGCGAATTAAAGGGACTTTAGTGAACATACTCCAAAAATTGGTAGCGGATTGACCTTTAGATTGAAGTCCCTCCTTTCCGCCGCCATCTTCACTTGTACATTAGCTATCATTCTGCCATGGGGAAGAGTCTCTTTCAATTAATATATAAATGACACTTAGCTCTACCAGCACTTCTCTATGCCTGCGTTAAAGATATTGGCGGAATGGATCCCCATAGTTACTTGCTTAACCTAGATAACATGTTAATTAAGCTGCAAACTGAAGTGTACTCTTTTAGTTTGGCCAAATAGATAAAGAATTAGACTGCCAATTGGGAACGGTGTAGCGGCTATCTCAGTTCAAATATGGAGAGTGTTGTTATTCCATAACCAGAATGGAGTTGGTTGGAATCATAAATTGGCCAGTATATGGATTGGTCCATTTGAAATTATTGAAAACAGGTGTTGAAGCCTATACTATCAAGGCCCTGCAAGTGGTAGATTATTAAATTAGTGCACGTAAATTTCCTTCAGGCGTATAAACAATAAGAAACTTATTGTCCAGTCAAGGGGGGGGGTAATGTCAAGATTATGATATGACTGGACAATAAGCCCATATAGCTACAGAAGGTTGGCTAAAATCCGCCGACCATGATTAATGTTTTTTGTTTATTTGAGCGCCTTAGAATAAAGCTTTATTGGGTCAAGAAGAATAATTATTAGATTGCCTCCAAATAAAGCAATAAGGTGATGTAGCCATGTGAGCATTTTGGAGATCGCCCTGAACTAAGGCGATAGTGAAGCTAAGAATAATATACCCTGATGGGACCTTACAGTTACAATGAACCAGTGAGGATATGGCGTTAAAGAATAGTCTAAGCAAAAGAATTGGTATTGACTGAAGTCACTGATATATAAGCGAGATGAGAAGACTGAAAGGAGAAGATTGTTAATAGGAAGAAGAGAACGGAGCAGGAAGAATCTGCTATAATAAATTAAATAGAGTAGTGTGTTCAGGGCTAGTTGCTCCATTTTATTAAAAGTCTTTAAGTTGTTTTGAGGACTGGAGATCCCCATATTGTCCTTCCGTTGCTCAGTGGGAACTAACCCTGTGCAAACCCTTCTAACAAATCTTAACAATTTTGCCCAAAATTACAACGATGAATAATGAAGGATAATAGCAATCACAAAGATCAGTCTGATGATCAATCAAGAAACGTTGCTCAATGGACAGTACCTTGCAGTATGAAGTTCTGCCCATGCAGCCTGAGAGTCTAGAATTCTGGGCCACATTCCAGCTCTCCTTACCCTCAGTTGATGAAAATTATCATCAACTTTACTATGAGAACCTTAGTGACATTGTCCAACAGTTAATAAACATATCTACTCCGTAGGTGCCTGATCCAGCTGCTTATGCCCCCTCCGTGCCCTCTACCATTTGGGACCTTTATACTTTAGCCCAGCTACCTGTGGGAGAACTCACCCTGGGAACCAAACGCTATTTTTAGAACTTTGTTCATCCGGCTATACATCACCTCCTCCAGTTAGTTGGATTGCACCATCATGAAGTCTTCCAACAACTGGTGCTCACCCAAACCTTACACTCACATGTCATCAATTTTTACAGCGCAGCCTCCTCCTTTGTCTACAACCATGAGGAAATTATCATTAACTGACAATTAATCAATGAAGCTTAAGGCCAAATTGCAGTGTTAGATAACGGGATCTCAGGCTATATTGAGGATCAGCTGCATCAAAATATCCAGCTCATAGAGGCTACTTGGAACCAGCGCTTCCATCTTTTTGAAAATTTGGTCTGGACCCTGCAACAACACTATCAGGAGCTGGACTCTCATAGTTACACCTCCAGGAGTGAAGGGCCTGAAGGGCTTAGGGGGCTTGAAGGACAGAAGGATGTGAATGTCCCCATGGACTTCAAGGGCCCTCAGGCCCCGCAGTACCTATTCCTGGAGACCTTGACGACCCCTAGTGAAAGGACATGTTAGCAGCTCTGGCCGCCTTACACAATCAAATTTGGAATGTAGCTCAGGCATGAAAAATCCGAGTAGATGGAGTCCCCTTCAACCCAAGGGTCTCTATTGAGGTATTTTCAGATAAAATGGACAACTTTAGCGCCTTCACCAAGCTTACTGATAGATGCATCTCCAAGCTTGAACAAACTTTTCAAGGGTTCAAGACCCATTTGGCCATCCTCAAGATCCATCTTTTCCTTCAAGGAGCCTATATTCAATACTTAAAAGAGAAATTTGTGAATAAGGCTTCCGTTTCCTCCCTCAACCAAAAATAGGATGATATCCAAGAGGATCTCAAGGAATTATGACAGTTGGACCAGAAGGTCCCCTGAAACTATGTGGAGACCAAGAATTTTGAACCTGCACCCAACCCTGGCGTTAACACCCTTTCCACTCCTCTTGTAACTAACCTTAAACCTAGTTTTGAAGAAATGTTCACCCCTGGCCAGGAAAGCATAACCTCCTTTATGTACGCATATGACTGTTCTATAGAGGAGGCCACCAACTGAAAGAAAGTGAAGCATCTCCACTCCTGCCTCAACAACACTTCCTGGGATATCACAACTTTCCATTTGAAGTAGTGCAACACCTGGGAACAGGTCTTTATGGCCTTGATCCAAGAATTCAGCAGCAATCAAACCCTGGCCAACCAAAAGCAAGAATTCATAGGTATCCGCCTAATAGAGGAGAGATCCACAGTAGTTTGCCAGACACTTCTACACACAAGCGCAACCATTAGTTACTACCAATCATATTACCTTGGATGACGCTATCACCACTTTCATCTCCACATTAGGATCCTACCACAAAGTTCAAATGCATATGAATGGATAAAAGAACAGTTTTATCTGCATCCAGGAAATCAAGGAAGCGATTAATGAGATCCCTGAATCGTCCCTGCACTCCAAGGCTATCTCTTCAGGTCCCTCCAATTGTCCTTGAGTCCATTTGGTCAAAAACCAGAAGAATTCTTGACTTTGATGTACCTATTGTAACGGTTTCAGATATAGCGCCAAGACCTTCTGGAAACGACTTTCTGAGGAGGTGGGAAAAGGGCCATCAGCATGAAGGCGAGGCGCTCCATGCTGACATCCTTACCACACCTCAATAATCATTCATAAAATTGAACAATCCTGGAGCTATTGTACCTGAAGAAAAGTTTCAGCTCCTGTTGATAAAGAAATGGATACTGCTTACTCTTCTTATGATGACTCTCCCATGTTTACCACACTACTTCCCCAGTTTGTAAGTCTGGTTACCCATGTTAAAGTTCGAGTTCAAAAGATTCCAGTCCTCACCATATTTGATAGTTGCTCCCCATGAACGTTATATCATTCAAGTTGATTAAGCGAATCAAGATCACTTCATACTTGCCATACTTGGAGTATGGCACAGCTGGCCCACAATGTACTCAATCTATAGGGGCCTATTCCTCCCTACCCAATCAAGTTGGAAAGCTCGCTGTAGATACCCCTGCCATTTAAATAGATAACCCTAGCCATGACCTGCTTCTTGGAACTCAGTTCCTTCAAGACTACTCTGAAGTAGTCCATTACAATGATGGCTTTCTATCCCAACCAGGAAATCAGGTCCTCCTTATCTTTGAAACCACCCACGACTCCAAGACAGAGGTCAAGGCCCAAGCCTGTCTACTGAAGAGTGAGGGAAAATCAATTGGCTCAAATATCATGTAAGGGGCTATCAAGTCTGATTGCCATCCCTGCTATTGATGGACAAGAAGGCATGCCAATATACTTACCTAGGGCGACCACTATACTCCTGAAGCCCCAAATCATTGCTGACACCTAGGTCCATGTTGACATCCTCTCTGTATGACTGCTGGAAATCTGAGGCCTTAAAAACTCATCCGCCAAGTAGGTGCTAACCTGACCAGAAATTCTAGATATACCTTATGCAAGATCTATATCAGTGTTGTTGGCTAACCTTACTAACAAATCCAAGGTAGTAGGCCCAAACAGTCCTACCACCTATGTCCGCCTCCTACCAGTGGAGGCTGTCAATAATGTCCATAGTTTTAGGAGCCTAAGGGACTTTGAGTTGTAAACGCCCTCGTCAGTGGCCCTAGTTGACATCAGTATGGGAATTGCCTTACTGAAGTCCAACAGCGCAAAGTTCAAGATTTGTTAGAGGAGTAGAAAGACCTATTTCAGCCTCAACCTACAACTTCAGGAGAATGAATGGAGTCCTACATCACATTGGTACTGGGGATGCTCTCCCTTTCCAGCCCCAACCTTACCAAAAGATCAAGGTTGAAGATTCCCAGGTGGCGGTGGAGCTCAGACAACTACTTGATGCCAGACTCCTAGTGCCTTCATGCAGCCCTTGGGTCTCTCCTCTTCTTCTGGTTCAGAAGAAGGATGGCAGCCATTGGGTGGTGATGGACTATCAACGGCTCAACTCCATTATTAGTAAGGACAGTTATCCTCTGCCACAAATTAATGACTCCCTCCAACTGCTCGCCGGATCACAGTAATTTACCTGCAATAAACCTTTCCAGAGGCTATTGGCAAGTTAAGCTCGCCCCAAAAATTGAGCCAAGTGTGCACTCATAGCTAATGAAGGACTATTTGAGCACACGAGGATGCCCCAGGGCCTCTGTAACGTGATGGCCACTTTCCAACGTGTCATTAATGGATCCTCTGGGACTTGAAGCTGTTTTGTGTTCTCATCTACCTAGATTACATTACTGTTTTATCATGATCCTTTAAGGACATGTTGAGCATCTTAGATAAGTTTTCAATAAGCTCTAGAAGGCTGTTATAAAGCTCAAACCTCGAAGTGCTCCTTCTTTTCAGTTAAAAATGGGGATTCTGGGACACAAAGTTTCAATAAATGGCATCTAGACCATACCATACAAAGTCAGCGCTATAGAAAAGATGTCGCACCCCCAGAGCTTAAGGTATATTCAGTTGTTCCTATGCATGGTGGGCTATTATTGTCAGTTTATCCCTCAGTTTGCCAACCTAGCTGAGATTATATATTACCTCATGCAGAAGAACGTTCCTTTTATATGGCGTCTTGAAAAAACAGGCTTGTAAAGCGTTGAGGACCGCTCTAAGTAAAAAACCCATTTTAGTCCACCCACTTTGACCATCCCTTTTTGGGTTAACAAATGTGAGTGATGTTGCCATTGGGGCTATCCTAGCCCAGCATGACAAAAATCAGATTGACCATCCATTAGTCTATCTTAGCAGACACTGAGTAAGGTCAAATGGAACTACAGCGTTACTGAGAGGAAGCGCCTGGCTGTCTTGCTAGCCATGAAACATTTTTTGGCCCTATATCTATGGTACCCACTTTATCATCATCACCAACCATCTCTCGCTTTGGTGGCTCCAGCAGATGAAGGACTCAGATGGCCGTTTAGCCTGATGAACCATATGACTGAAGAGCTATGATTTCACCATTGTTCATCATGTGAGTGCAATCCATTAAAACGTTAATGCTTCTCCAAAATTCCAGTGCTAGCTGCTTTGACCCTCAAGAAGGACTGACTGTAGAATATGATTGGTCATCCTGTGCATTGTGAGTTGAAACTTCTGAAGTCCAAGCTGAGCTCCAAAAGATGGCCTGAGATACCCAAATCAAGGACAGGCTGCTCTACAAGAAAGTCAATAGAAATTTTTCCCTTATTTCCGCCCTTATTCTTGAACCAATGTTATCCTAGAGGGCCATACTATTGTGGGACATGGGGCGGTTAAGGAGACTCACAATTGGTTGTAGTCAAAATGTTACTGGGACCAAATGGTAAAGGCCATCCAAGAGGCCTTGGAGGCATGCATGACTCGCCAATCCCAAAACCATGCCAGTCCTCAATATCAACACTTAGTCGTCACCCCAATGGGGACCTTCAGCATCGTTAGCATTAATGTAATAGGACCTCTTCCCACTGGACTACATGGCCATAAATATAATATTCTAGCCATGGACCATCTGACTAAATGGGGTAAAGCGATTTTGGTCCCTGCTGCTACTGCAAAAGCCACGGCTCTCTTTATTATTTGATCCAATTTCACCCAGCACAGATGCCCACAAATTTTACTTTTGGAAAATGGGTTAAATTTTACCTCACAGTTAGTCCAAGAACTCACTTCGCTTTTTGGCACTAACCAAAGTTTCGCCACCCCTAACAACTAATTAACCAATGGGTGGCGGAACATACTACTTGAACCATTATCTCTATTTTACAGAAGATGGCCGCCTCTGACACTACTCACTGGAATCATTATCTACCCAGAGAGTTGCTTGCCTACTAAATAAGCTAACACCAAGTTATTAAAAATGTCCCCCTTTGAGGCTCTATATGGACGTGCTCTACAGCTCCCAAGTAGCATACAGACTTTGCTCAAAACTTCTGCTCCTAAGAACGCCAATCTAACTATGAGGGCCTTAGCTGATGAAATTGTCCAGCTTCAAGCCCTAGCCACACTAGGATTTGTCATCACCACAGTAAGGGAGACATCCCAATTTAATCATGGCTGACCCTCCTTACCAATTTTCATCTAGGTGATCTCATTCTCTTTTATCACCAATGAGCCAGATGTTGACAGAATAATCTTGACGTTCTTTGCTCCAGACATTATAAGATTGTAAAAATTTACTCTGGTGGTTGTCATCGGCAAGCAACCTAGTAACCTTTATACTGCACAGGTTTAGTTTCCTTGTGCACTTTGTCACGTTGTATTGAATGAATTATTAATAGATATTAGTATGGAGACTATTATCCATAGTTGAGCATGAATTATATTTTGGCCCAACGCTCGGCCAGTATTCCCAATTAAATACTCAAGATTTCATACTCATAGGGATTTGTTCCCTTACTCTTGTCAACCCTAATCTTTGCTGAGATACCCCAGTGACAGTCTCTTCAGCCCAACACACAGTTGGCAGCTATCCCTGATTATGGCTCCTTCTTCTCTTGATCCCTGCTTGGATCTTTACTCTTCTCTTTGAGAGTCTTCCAATTATTGCCCACAGCAATAATATCCTTGAGATAGAACATCACAATGGAAGCTGATGATAGTTTAACTATATACCAAATTTATAACTTAGAACTAAATAACTCTTATTGTTTCATTTTTTATAGTATATCCTAGGGAATTATATAGTGGGGTTTGGTGCTCAACCCTTAATTGACACCTCTTCAATGAAATGTCAGCCTTTGCCATTGAATCACCCATCCTCATCTTGGCAGTGATGGTCTTCCCCATCCTGGCTAGGATTCTGTCGTTGGACATCCTTGAGATCTAAAATGGAAAGAGTTTATAAAACGTGTCCCTAAAGTTTTCCTCTTGATCTAAGCAAAACAACCATATTTGGCTACAACCTGCTTAGGTAATGGAACTTACTACCCATTATGGCAGGTCACTCACCAACTGATTGATTCACTAGTTGCAGGCGGCATCACTCGCCTTGCAACTTGCTATTCATTTTCAATCAGTTGGTGATGAAACCTGATCAATCCCAATTGGTATACCTGATAGTTAATCACTATCAGATGCCCCTATTTCGTCAGCAACTCCACCCAATGAGATCTTGAGTATTCATCTAGATTGATCCCTAATGGATACGACCAGGCAAATATCCCAAAATCCCCTGAATGTAGTTACTCTGGAACTAGGGCTAACTGATTTCCAATTCACTTTGCCATAGAGAATTTTTCCCTAGTGATACCAGGTAATCTAGCAGGCTGGGAATATGGGCAAAAATCCCAACACATCCCCCCTCTTGCCTAGATTTCCAGTGAGAAAAGGATGGGGCATGAGAACACTGCTTCAGACGCTTGATCAAATACTTCATTGGTTCAAGTAAGTACACTCATCAATACTCAATGCCGCTCGGGATTACCTTTAGCATATGGTGTTCTTCCTCTTCCTCCTCACTACTGACTTCTCAGAGCGTGGTCCCCATGATCTACTGTCATGCCGGGCTGATCAATTTACTCATGATGATATTAGCCCCAGGATCTGGTTTTCCCCCCATCAGGGTATATGACCCACAGTCATATTCAAGATTCTTGGTTCAGAGTCCTTGATTTCCTGATTTTCTCCTCACTCTAGACAGGAGACTCTTGCCACCGATGTTCATTTCACAGCTCAATTAAGAATACTTATTTCTATTCACTCTTGTTATTTCTTTCATAACCTCTTGGCTCAAGTCATTCCTAATTCTTCTCTTGGAGAGCCTATATCATTAATTTTGAGATTAATTTCTCCAAAATTGGAGCTTAATGGATTGTAGAGTGCATAATGTCAACTTCCATATAAGTCCAACATTCCCCCTCTCATAAAGCTCATATGTTGAATTCTTAGTCGCAATACCAGCAGCTTCTAAATAGTTTGTCTGATCCAGACCTCTATCTCTTCCAGCAGACGAGTCAGGATGCTCGGCAGAACCTCTTTTATGGTCCTTCCAGGATTCATATGCCTAGTCTGGTGCCAGCGGCTAGTCCTTCTGTTAAATTACCATAAACAGTAACTAATCCCTCTAAAACCAGGCTAGCTATAGTTTCAAACAACTCTTGGCCAATTCTTCCTCTGCCATCAATTCCAGAGTTGGAATTTGAAACTCTCCTGGATTTGGCTCCTTTTGCTGATGCTCCAACCATTGTCATAGATGCTCTGGAGATTATGCTGGTTGCTCTTGATCATTTGTTTCTTGCCAGGTTGGACCTGCTTCCTGAGTTCCTCTTCTGACTCAGTCAATATTACAAACCCGCTGTTCTGGTCTCTGAGCTCACAATTGGTAACATTATTCACTTCAAGCTTTCCTATGCTGAATTTTGGGCCCAAGTCACTGAGGCTTTGACTCTAGCGCTGAATCCCTCTGATCTTGATAACATCCTGTAATGGAATACCACCGCTTATGCTTTTCACTTTGCTGGCCAAGCTCTTCAAAGTTGGTCCATGAAGCTTCCAGCCTCGCCTGAGTTCCACCGTTCATTCAGCTTTAGCTCCCTGAGAAGCCCATCGTCGCCACTTGCAGGATGCAATCCGCTCCCTGCATGACTATCTCTTCTCTGGCGCTTCCCATCAGTATCTTCTGCTGATGGCGTTGATAGGGGGCATGATTTGGCAACCCCTGTCAAGCATCCCTTCATCATTGCTGGCCCACATGTCTGGTGTCCTTGATGAAGCCCGTTGTCAGGCGCTCAGGACTAATCTTCCAACTCTGGTACCATATTGGGATTACTCGGGGTTATTTTCCGATTGCTTTTCTTATACTATTTCTTTCCTCCCCACTCCAGGGTTTCATGATTGGCTTCATCCGATATCTCAATTTCCCTTCCCCTAGTCACTTTCTCACAGGGCTCTACATCCACTCAAAGGACGTGGTTTTATGTAGGTCTAGCCCTTTCTAGCATCTGATCTCATATTGATTTTGATGGGCTGTTCATTCCTACCATGATCCATCCTCCCTCCAAGGGGCAGCATAGGCGGAATCATCCCCATACCAAGGACAATTAACAAAAATAAAAAGTATAAAATTTTATCGGTTTTTTTCTATGCAGTTTATAATCTTTTTTCCACATCTTTTATCAATTTTTTATCTTTTTTCTTCTTTTTCCTATGGGACTTGACCTTGTTTTAGTTCGGCGGTCCATCTTTTTTATTTTTCCCCCAAACTGGGTCCTGGGTACTTAAACCTGCCAGTTTTCTATGGTTCAGAGGTCCTTTTTTCAGGCTTAACCATCTAGATTGGTTCAGAGGTCCTTTTTTTGGACTTGACCTAATCACTAGGACATGACCAACTTAATGGCTCATCAGTCCTTCAGGTACTCTTTTATTTTTTTCATCGATCCAATGCCTTAGATACTTAGCATGTACTTGATTCATAACTCTTCCATCCAAGTGATTCTTGTTGAAGTAGGAATCAGTTGCTGTTTTGGCGATCACTTTGAACAGGCTTGACCACAATGCATCTAATTTGTTTCTTCATCTGAAACCATACATATTGCAATAGGCATCTCTTTCCCCTATTCAATAATCTGCTAAGACTGGTCAGTTCTTGTCATCCATCAATTTCGCTCATATCCTTTTCTTCAAGGTTGTATCAAATGCTTGCAATTGCATATTAATCAGGATAAAAATCAGTTGGTTCAGGTATTGCTCAGTACTCATCCCTGACATAGGTTCCACCACCAAATATAAAATTGGCAGCAACGCAGCCTTTCTCCCATATAACAATTCAAATGGCGTCTTTCCCATCGCCGTAGGATGACTAATATTGTAGGCGAACATCATCAAACTTAGGTACGTTCCCCACGCAGAAGTTCTCCCTGTGACTATCTTCCTCAGCGTTGCAACCAGCGTTCCATTCACCCATTCTACCAGTCCATTCGTCTCCAGCCAGTAAGGTACTGAAATGAATCATCTGATCCCCATTATCTCATATAATCTCAGGATCACATGAGACGTGAAGTTGGTCCCATTGTCACTAAACAGGACCTGTGGACATCCATGCCAGTATACTACTTGATCCAAGATGAACCTTGCAGTACTGGTAGCATCTACTCTCGTTAAGGCCTTCATCTTGACCCATCTCATCAGATAGTCGATGGCAACTATTATGTACTTGACTCCCCCTGTGCTCATTGTCAGCGGTCCCATCATGTCAATGGACACCATGTGTCAGGCAAATCCAGGGAGGACCAGTCAGTATCCAGTTGTATCCTTATGTGGTTTGTGCAGCTGGCACTCCACACAACAAGCTATACAATCCATGACATTGTAGTTGATAAATTCCCAGTAATAGTACTGGCAAATATGGTTGGTTGGTTTCCTCAGGCCTCCATGCCCGACAACCTTGTGAGTTGCTTGCACTATCACTGCTCTTTCCAATGGTTTCAGCAATAATAACCACTTCCCAATGATCATCTTGGATAATTGTCCATCCATGGTCTCAGTGTTTTACATCACTTTCCAAAGCGCACCTTGGATTTCTTGGGGCTTGTCCCCAATTTTTCCATCGACCATTCTCTGGAATAGCTCATCCGCCTGTGGATATACCATCTGGACCTTTGGCAACCACAATAAGCCATCTGCATCCTGATGAGAAGCCAGACTCATTGGACAATCTCATAATCATAAGCCTGGAGCTTAACTGACCATTGGGCCAGTCATCCTTCTGTCTCACTTAAATTGTGTAGCCAATGCAGCAAAGAATGGGTCTTTTACCACCTTAAAGTGCATTCTGTGGATGTACACCTGAAACTGCTTGCATGCATAAATGATTGCAAGGCATTCACACTCAGTCATGGTGTAGTTCCTCTCAGCAGCTGAGAGTGTCTGGCTCACATATGCCACCAGATGCTCGTCCCCAAGTTCATCTATTTGGCTCAGTATGGCGCTGATCACCGTCAACAAAGCATTGATTTGAATAATAAACTCCCAATCAAAATTCAGATATTTCAGAATCAGTAAAAATCAAATACTGGTGTAGCTCATTGAAGAAGTCCTTAGCCTCTTCATTCCATGCAAATCCTTTTTTTGGATCCTTTAATAAATGGAATATTGGCTTAGCTAGTCGGGTGAAGTCCTGAATAAATCTTCTGTTAGATTGATACTCTTGGCAACTCATTCTGGAAATCTCATTTCATCGAGAGTCCCAAGATTGTGGGATCTTCTCAATTTGTCCATTGGGATTTCTCATCATTTCTTAGGTCTGAAACTCATAGACCATACAAATCAATATTTTTATCTTTCTATATATTGAATATATATTTTTTGTATTTTTTCTTTTGCAATGGGACTTGCAACCTACAAAAAGGTTCAGAGGTCTTTCTTTTCCCCTTCATCCAAACTGGGTCCTAGGTACTCAAACCTACCAGTTATCATGGCTCAAAATCTTTTCCTCTTAAGATTTAACCAACCATTTGGTTAAGTGGTCCTCTTCTAGGACTTGACCAAAATCTCAGGACATAACCATTTAATGGTTCAGAGGCCCGCTGGGAACATTGCAATTATTTTCTCTTAGGCTCAATACCTCCAATTAGTATTGACCTTTCTCCCTATACAGCCAGCAGCACTGTTTATTCACATATAGGCTACACTTGCCAACTTTTGGCAATTCTCTTAAATATTAGGCATTTAATCCCGACTGGTTATTCATCTAACAGGTCCTAATTTCATCTCTTATTTCATCAACTGATGCTTGAATTCTTCCTATCTCATTAGCCAACAGTTCCATTTGATTGTTCAGACCATTATTCTCCTGAAAACGATTTTTGGCATTCATTGACATCTGTAAATACACAGGTCATTCTGACCTCGTTAGCTTCATTCAATTTCTCCTGAATTATGAACACATCTCCAGCAACTTCTGACCATTGATTGAGTGTTATTGATTCAAATGATTTTCTCCACTATCTTGGATTAATCATTTCCTGTTTTGTCTTCATATCTTCATTGATATGGCAATCTAATTCTCTAATTTGATTGCTTTCTATTTCATCCAATGTTTCATTTAAACACTCACTCCTCAGGACTATTTAAAGCGGACCCAATTTTAGCCTGAGTTGATCCTGCTGCTCCTTGGGACTATCTATAGTGGGCCCAATTCCAACCCAAGTTGGCCCTGCTGACACTCTTCATCTCAAGTAGATGTCCGGTGGAACTGGTTTTCTTGCAGCTCTAGATAGTTCCATATCCAGGCTGCAAGTCCTTTTCCCTGAACTTGAGTATCTTCATTTTGCTTCACTAAGAGCTCCACTGCTGAGCTGGGTGAACGCCACTGAACGTGATCCTCTTCACGTTTTATCTTCATTACTTCCTTCAGAAACTTATTTCCGAAATTGGAAACACCTTCATAGAACATCATTTTCTATATTCTTCAACTCAACTACCCCCTGTAGTGAGCACCAACTTGTAAAAAGTTACTCTGGTGGTTGTTATCAGCAATTACCCTAGTAACTATATTACTGCACAGGTTCAGTTTCCTCATGCACTTTTTCACATTGTATTGAATGAATTATTAATCAATAATAGTATGGAGACTATTATCCATAGTTGAGCATGATTTATATTTTGGCCCAACTCTCGTCCAGTATTCCTAATTAAATACTCATGATGTCATACTCGTAGGGATTTGTTCCCTTACTCTTGTCAACCCTAATCTTTGCTGAGATATCCCAGTGACAGTCTCTTCAGCCCAACACACAGTTGGCAGCTATCCCTGATTATGGCTCCTTCTTCTTTAGATCCCTGCTCGGATCTTTACTCTTCTCTCTGAGAGTCTTCCAATTATTGCCCACAGCAATAATATCCTTGAGATAGAACAGCACAATGGAAGCTGATAATAGTTTAACTATATACTAAATTGATAACTTAGAACTAAATAACTCTTATTGTTTCATTTTTTATAGTATATCCTAGGGAATATATATAGTGGGAAATTTGGCTGTCTAACACTCAGTAGACACCTCTTCGATGAAATGGCAGCTGTTGCCATTGAATCACTCATCCTCGTCTTGGCAGCGATGGTCTTCCCCATCCTGGCTAGGATTTCATCATTGGACATCCTCAAGACCTAAAATGGAAAGAGTTAGAAAACGTGTCCCTAAAGTTTTCCTCTTGATCTAAGAAACCCAACCATATTTGGCTAGTGACCTGCTTAGGTAATGGGACTTATTACCCATTATGGCAGGTTACTCACCAACCAATTGACTCACTAGTTGCAGGCAGCATCACTCGCCTCACAACTTGCTATTCATTCCCAATCAGTTGGTGATGAAACCTGACCAATCCCAATTGGTACACCTGATAGTTAATCACTATCAGATGCCCCTATTTCGTCAGCAACTCCGCCCAATGAGATCTTAAGTATTCATCCGGATTGATCCCCAATGGATATGAATAGGCAAATATCCCAAAATCCCCCAAATGTAGTTACTCCAAAACTCAGGCCAACCAAATTTCTGATTCACTTCGCCTTAGGGAATTTTTCCCTAGTGATACCAGATGATCTAGCAGGCTGGGAATATGGGCAAAAATCTCAACAAAGGTCATTCACAAGTTGAACTCCAAGTACTCCATTGATGACATCAATCTGAGTACAGTGATGAATTGAGTGGATGGCTGGTTACTCTGGCCCTATACTCTCCTCCAACAGGATCTTTAGAGGGGTGTTGTCAGGATTTAAGGTGACAAAAAAGCCAAATTTCTGTTTTTAAATTGAGCCTTGGCCAATTGGCTCTCAAGCTAGCATGAATGGAACCCTATCCTAAAGGCACAAAAACTGGATTTAACCAGGAAGCATCACACATATGAGAATTAATGGAATCGCATTAAGGAATCCTATCCCCACTTCCCAAATCATGAGAGGTGCTTCCCCCACCGCTGCAGTCATGAGGACAACGCATTACAATGAGGGTACCATCCAGGTGGTCAATCTGGAAGTCAGTTAAAGATCCTGATCTCATGAGACCACAAAGGTCCCTGAGGCATCATGTCCTCATGCGCCCTATAAGTATTGACGCTTTATAACACAATATTTAGTCTATACTATCTCCATATTCTTCTTTCAATATCTCCAAAAATCTTCAGCTTAAATTTCATTTTTAGACTTTATTGACAGTCCAGAAATCTGTTAGTTCAAGAGTTACAAAAGACTAAGATAATATTTGATTAATTCATAACTGATGAATCTTGGAGAGAATGCCATTTTTTATATTGTTAAAAAACTATTTTTATTGAGATATATGATGTAATGCAAAATTGAAAAGATTTAGTGATATTATAAATAAAAAATAGGAATTAAGATAAAGCACTTGGATAAACATATCCTTTTTGTACTAATGAATATTGGGGGTGGAAGGCAAGCCATTAGAGCGTACAGCTACAAACTTGAATGTTGCAAGTTTGATTCCCACCCTTTGCACATTAATTGGGATGACAGGCAAAGGAAACTACTGGCAGTTATTAGGTCTAAAAACTGAAAACCTTACCCATGATGTAACATGAAAAATCTGAGTCCTGATCTGGAGGTGGAAAATTTCCTTTGATAGAGTTGACCCTGCTTAGGTTTTGTTGGACATTTATCTTTGCAGACTAGAAATTAGAATGCTGTAGGTCAAGTTCTGCCAAAAAAGGGAACAGTTAGCCATTTGCGATATTCTGATGCTGTTAAGAGTTTGTTTAATTGTTTTAGAAATGTAAAAATCGATGAAATCAGCCAAAGGTCCCTGGCTGATTCTCAGTGGAACCCCATTAATTGGGGAATCACCAGTTTGAAACCTGTATGGGCATTAGTAAAATCAGCAGGTCAGATTTCTCTGACTGCACCATGGACCTCAGGGGAATTATCGGAAGGTACTTCCCTGACCCCAACAAAGTCTTTCAATGCACCTGTGCGGGGACCCCTTTTTTATAGGCTTGGCGGGGGTCCCCCAAGGTGCTAGAAAATTTATGGGTGGTGATTGGCTCAAGTTTATAAAAATGTTACCTCACAGGTATGTTTAGGCCAATCAGAATTCATCTTCCTTTTCTCCACTGCCCTGATTGAGTTCCTTAATTATAATACATTATTCCTGCATACTTCCTAATTTGGACTCATGTAGGCTATTCTCAACATATCCCTAAATTTCCCCTCAACCTTCAAATTTACTTTAAATACTAGATAATTGGAGGTTGAGGGGCATCATTTTCTCTATTGCATGCTTAATAAAAAACTTTAAAAATCCAATTTTATTAGCGCTTTTATTTAAATCTTTATTTTATTAAATATATTTGTGTTAAACCAGCTGGCGGAAGCACCAGCAAGCATAATTAGGCTGGTTTCCCACAAAATAGTGCTCACTACAGGGATCCCTGTATAAACAGAATCATTGCTATGGAGGAGCAACTTGTCAGTGTTTTGTCCCGTCTTAAGGAGCTTGAGCAGCGCCCTTCCAGTTTCCCATTGTGGAAAAATTCACTCCTGGCGAAGGAAACATTAATACGTTTTTTTATGTATATGAAGCTGCCATGTATGGCTCCACTGATACCCAAAAAGTTCAAAACATCCTTCCCTGTTTAAGCCGCCTAGCACAAGAAATGATAGTTTCTTACCTGAACCCTTTGCTCGCTTGGGCAGAGGTGAAGGAGGCTCTTTTGGATTAATTTGGATCTAAGCAGAGTCTACTCAGAGAAAAACGGGCCTTTATGCGCCTTAGCATGTATGAGTATGAACCACTCCTTGCCTTTGCTGAATGGTTTTACCTCACTGCACAAAGGTTAAAAACCTTTAACATGCTCACCCTGGATGATGCTATTGCTGCCCTGTTAACTGGGTTAGCGTCTCAGCCCTCTCTAGCTAGGCATATTGTCTCGGTGAAACGCCATTTCCAAACTATCTGTGATCTAAAGGAGGCGTTATTAGAGGTTGCTGATTTCCATTCATATGCCACAAACAAGGAAGATGAGGTGATCCCTCCAGCTCTCACTATTGAAGAGTTACCACTAGTTGATCAGTTGAGACCTGCTCCCTCTGGGAAACCTAAAAGGGTTACCACTCCTTATGAGTCAAAACCCTGTAAGGTAGTAACAACCATACGTCCACACCAGCTCACTAAAACTGCTGTTCTCACCCCTCCAGCTAAGCTGGTACAAGCGTGCCCTAAGGCTATTCAATCTCCTGTGGCCATCTCTCCTACCTCCATTGTGGCCTTGCCAGTCGTTGAGAATACCCTTGGGGACAAATCTGAGGGGTTATGATGATTTTGGTTACTACATACTTGGAGCCCACGCAGAGGTAGAGGTTCCTGATCACCTGAATGCTGGAGGAGTAGATGAGACCACCATCCCTGAGAAAACGTACCTCAGTCAAATCCTAGGGTGTCCACAAGTGATTGACACTGCCAGAGATGGTGATCAATTCTTAGCTGGCTTGATACAACCTCTTCAGTGTGTTCATCCCTTACAAACCATCATGAATATTACCCTGAGACAGCTAAAAAGCTCACTTCCACCTTACTGCTCAAGGAGGTTTTAGCTTTGTCACCTAACTTTGGAGGGACTCTCACTAAAGGTGAAGTAATCATTTAAAAGGTCCGTATTTTGGTCATCTTAGATACTGGCTCTCCAGTCAATGTGATCTCCACTAAGCTCATCAAGAAGATCAAGTTAGCGCCTGACTTGGAGTACACGCAAGAGTTTGAAATTGCTGGCCCCAACAACACCTAGGCTATTGAGGATTACTCTTCCCTTCCCATTTGAGTTGGGAAGCTTATTTTATCAGCCCCTGCTGTGGCTTTAGATAACAATGCATATGATATGCTCATCGGCACTCAGTTTATGATTGAGTATGAGGGAATAATCAACCTGAAGCAAGGTTACCTCTCATTACTTAACTATGAAGTTCCAATAGTCTTAACCAATAAAGAGCCCAATAAGCACGAATACTCTTGCCTAGTCAAATATCCCCTCTCAGCGAAATCTTTGTCATATACCACTTCTGGGCACAACACAAAAAGTTGCTTGATTCAGTGGATGCTAGACAAGGTATCCCTTTTTATGCTGCAGATGAGGTCATGATAAAACCTGGTGAACAACAAGTGGTTGACACAAAAATTGCGCTTCAGATCCCACGCCACTGTTTGTTGCACCTCATTAGTATTGAGGGCGTCAGTCCTTTGGAGCCTCAGGTATTGCCCGACATTCTTGACCCTGCTTATCAAAGATCCATTACTTTGTTAATGGGGAACCTCACCTCCAAGGACATAGCTGTACAAAAACACCAGGAGATTGGCAGAGGCTTGTTAGTCCCCGTGGAGGACATTGAACAAATTTACTTCATTGGTACTATGATGGATATGGGCCTGCCAATGGATAACCTGGTATGTACCTTACCCAACGTCCATATCTCGGACAAGTTAACCCCAGATGAGCTGGAAAAAGTCCATACTCTCCTTTATGATTATAGTGACATTTTTTCCAAATCTGATACTGACTATAGCCACATGAAGGGTTATTGCCACTCCATCGATGTGGGTGATGCCCATCCCATTTGGTCAAACCCCTACCGCAAGTCCAAGGTGGAAGAACAGCAAATGATGACAGAACTTCAGCAGTTACTCGATGCGGGGTTGTTAGTTCCTTCACAAAGCCCCTGGTCTTCCCCTCTCTTGTTAATAAAAAAGAATAATGGAGGACATCAGATAGACATGGATTACCGCAGGTTAAATAGCCTCACTAAAAAGGATAGCTATCCTCTTCCACATATTGATGACGCCTTGGCCCAACTCTCAGGCTCTAATTTCTTTTCTGCCATGGACTTAGCTAGCGGCTATTGGCAAATGGACCTTTCTCCTCAGGATCAGGAGAAACGCTCTTATCTGTAGTGAAGGTCTCTTCCAACCCACACGATTACCTCAAGGGTTGTGCAATGCACCTGCCTCTTTCCAGCGTGCAATGGATCAC
Organism: Massospora cicadina; assembly: GCA_022478985.1. NCBI lineage: Eukaryota > Fungi > Entomophthoromycota > Entomophthoromycetes > Entomophthorales > Entomophthoraceae > Massospora > Massospora cicadina. The sequence continues at coordinate 50,483 of JAKSZP010017480.1, forward strand.
ATTTTACGGGACCTCAAGTTGACATGTGTCATTGTCTATCTTGATGACATCACGATGTTCTCAAAAACCTTTAATGAACATCTTGGTTACTTAAAGGAGGTGTTTTAACGGTTACGTCAGTCTAATATAAAGTTGAAGCCCTCAATGTGTACCTTTTTTTAGTACTAGATGGTCCCAACCCAAGGGGGATTCATCGATGTCCTCAAAGTGTACCTTCTTCCAAAGGAAACTCAATTTCCTTGGTCAAACCATTTCTCAAGAAGGTATTTAACCCATGTAGGACAAGGTTGAAGCCATCTCAAAGATGCCATCCCCTAATAATCTACGGGATATACATGTACTTTTAGGGATGATTGGGTATTACCATCATTTCATCCCTAAGTTCGCTTAACTCAGTGAGCCCATTGTATGACTATTAACCAAGAATACCCCTTTCTATTGGGGTGCTGAACAAAAAGCTGCTTTTGAGACCATGAAGCAACTATTGCAGCAACGTCCTATTATGCGGCACCCCAATTATATTAAACCTTTCATCTTGTTCACTGACACCTCGGACTATGCCATTGGGGCCATCCTAGCCCAATTATATGAACATGGTGTGGATCATCCTGTATCCTACTTTGGTAGGATGCTGTCAAAAGCGGAACACAACTACAGTTTCATTGAGAAGGAGTGCCTTGATGTTCTGTTGGCTGTAAAGCACTACCGCCCTTTTCTCTATGGAACCATCTTCACTGTAATTACTGACCACGCATCTCTAAAGTGGTTACAGAAAATGAAGTATCCTACTGGTCAGCTAGCTCGCTGGGCTTTAAAGCTCCAGCCTTATGACATGAAGATCAAACACCGTTCTGGAATCTGTCACTTTAATGTTGATGGGTTGACTCGGCTACCAGTCCTTCACTTGGATAATAGTGAGGCAGAAAGGTTAATTGACCTTTTAGTGACCCTTAGTGAATGGGAGGATGAAGATGAGCCTATTCAAAAGATGTTAGCCTGGCACTCCCACAACACTAAGGTTGAAGATGGAAAGTTGTATAAACAGGTGGGGACAAAATGGCTACCTTACCTTCAACCCTTAGAACGTGTACCTGCTATCATAGAAGCACATTCTACCCTAGTTCATGGAGGGTCAAGAAAAACCTATGAATGGATTAAGGATCATTTCTACTGGGATGGAATGATGGAAGCTATCGTTGATGTTTTGGAAGTCTGCCTTACTTGTAAGAAGCAATCTGGCTTCAAATCTAGATACCAATACCAACCAACTACCCCGCAACAACCCTTCCACACTGTAAGCCTAGATGTAATAGGTCCCTTTCCTCAGTCTACTAGTAGGAACAGATTTATCCTAGTAGCTATTGACCACCTCACTAAGTGGGTTGAAGCCATGGCTCTTTCTGCTCAAACAGCTAAGGCCACCGCCACCTTCTTACATCAACACATCTTCACCCGACATGGTTGCTCCTAAGTACTACTCTGTGATAATGGCAAGAACTTCACCTCCAGAGTAGTCAAACTTCTAGCCACTTCTATAGGAGCCCAACAACTCTTCTATGCTCCATATAACCCCTCCACTAATGGAACAGTGGAAAGAGCAAATGGAACCTTGGTTTCCATTCTGTGGAAGCTGACCTCATCTGATCCTCTTCACTGGGATCAATATTTGCATAGTGCTCTTATGGCATACCAGATTAGCTATAACCAGATTTTGAAAATGTCACTATTTTGAGTCTTGTTTGGGCGGGAACCAGGCATACCTGCCCTTTTAGCTAAGGATGTATTCTCTTCTAGAGTTGAGGAATCAGAGAAAGTTATGAGAAGATTGGCTCAACGTATAAATCAACTTCAATCTGAAGCTATGACCAATCTAGTCACAACAGTAACCAAAAAAGGGCAGGCTGCAAATGAGTTTTGAATCCCTTTACCCACTTTCCAAGTTTCTGACATAATGTTGTACTATCATAACTGCATCACCCCTAGAAGCGGTAAACTTGAAACAATCTGGGAGGGTCCTTTTACCATCATCTACAAGAGAGGAAATGAGTACTATATCAAAAACCTTGCTACTGATATCACTATTAATCGTGTACATGTCTGTTTCCTTTGACCCTACTTGCCCCCCAACATTCTTGAGGGGGGGTGATGTCAGACATTTACCTTTGCAGACTAGAAATCAGAATGCTGTAGGTTGAGTTCTGCTGAAAAAGGGAAATGGCGGCCATTTGCAATATTCTGATGCTGTTAAGAGTTCGTTTAATTGTTATAAAAATGTAAAAATTGATGAAATCAGCCAAAAGTCCCTGGCTGATTCTCAGTGGAACCCCATTAATTGGGGAATCACCAGTTTAAAGCCCATATGGTCATTAGTAAAATTAGCAGGTCAGATTTCTCTGACTGCACCATGGACCTCAGGGGAATTATTGGAAGGTACTCCCATGACCCCAACAAAGTCTTTCAATGCACCTATGCGGGGACCCCCCTTTTTTATAGGCTTGGCGGGGGTCCCCCAAGGTGCAAGAAATTTCTCAGGTGGTGATTGGCTCAAGTTCATAAAAACGTTACCTCACAGGTATGTTTGGCCAATCAGAACTCCTCTTCCTTTGCTCTGCTGCCCTTATGCAAGTTCCTAAATTATGATATGTTATTCCTGAATATTTCCTAATTTGGACTCATGTAGGCTATTCCAAACATATCCCTAAATTCCCCCTTGACCTTCAAATTTACTTTAAATACTAGATAATTGGAGGTTGAGGGGTATCGTTTTCCTCTTTATTGCGCACTTAATAAAAAACCTTAAAAATCCAACTTTATTAGCACTTTTCTTTAAATCGTTATTTTATTAAGATATTTGTGGAAACCAGCTGGCTGAAGCACCAGCAAGCATAATTAGGCTGGTTTCCCACAGGTTTCATGTCAATGCTTTCTTTCTTTCTTTCTCTCCTTCAGTAATGTCTGTCCTCTGGTCAGCTTGCCTCAATAAAAATATATAGATACTAATGAATATTTATATATACTAGCATCCAAATACCCATTCTTTGCTAGTGTTTTTATAGTTAATCAAACAATTCAAAGTAAACATTTTATACTTTAATCTACTTATTAAAATACATTCACTGATGTACTAAAATACTAACTGAATGAAGTCTGAAACCTTCAAGTCTGATAGTTTCAATCAATCTGGGTGAGTAGGTGAGAATTGTAGAATATTATCAAATCTGAAACTATTGTTTATGATAGATTAAACCTATATGGTTGAGTGAGTGAAAATTGGTGAATATTATCTAATAGTTCACCAAAAATGCTCACAGAAAACTAAGTGAGTCTAATGGGTTCAATCTATTTGGGTGATTGGGTGATAATTAGCAAATATTATTGAATAATTCACAAAATTGCTCACCCAAAACTAAATAAAAATCAGTGTTATAGTACAAGTAATTATTATAACCTATAAGTAGATTTAGGATAACCAGCTCACTAGCCATGAGGACAACAGCAATGCTGTTAGTTCAAGTGGCTCAAGTATAATGCTGGCACAGCCTTTAGGCTGTTGGTATGAGCTCAAAAACAATCCTGAGCAAAGCCTGGTAACCTGAGCAAAGCCTGGTAACTCCACTTTAAATTAAAAACCCTAAATTAATCAGTTCAAATTCTCAGTGCATAAAAAAATCAAGCAACGCTGGGTAACTCCCGATAGTTATAAATAATTACCAACCACTCATCCAAAAAAAATTACCTACTAGTTAGTCAAGTCTTGCCAACTAAACAGCCAAAACTAATTGATTTATCAAGTCAACCAACCTGCCATCCTTTTAGTTAAACCCAACTGCCCTATTATATCAACCAAAACTTACCACCCAATTAGTTAGAATTGATTGAAAATATTGAGTTAACTAAAAAACACTAGCCACTTCACCAAAATGAAAAACCTTATTTGTCAGGGACTGGTGTACTAGTGACCTGGTTGGGGGTAGCTAACCATGAGTTAGCATAACCAAGGGGTTTATCCCACATCAATGAATCCCCCCTTGGGTTGGGACCATCTAGTACTAAAAAAGGGGTTTATCCCAGTATGACAAGGACACTAGAGGTGTCCAGGTATAAGGATTGGTGGGTAAGCTGGTATGGGAGTTGCTTAAAGACATAGCTTTAAAAGGGGAAAGTTGAAAGGGAGTTTCTTGTAGGCTGGGGTGGTAGATCAGTAATGATGATACTTTAGTAAGTAAACTTAATAGTGTTTGCATTATAAGAATAATTTTATTGACCGCAAAGATTAACCAAATGAATGCCTTAATTTTATATACCATCCAAATTGCTGGACTTACCTAAGCTTAATTAATTTTAAACGGTGCACTATTCTTCTCTGGAGCTTATGGGATTGCAACTTGCATGTGATTTTGAAAGGCAGTGGAAATCGTCTCAGTCTCATCATAAATTTGTTTTGGTGCGATTAATTGACTCAATACTATTGCAAATGAAGTAAATTAAACAATTAATCGAACATGTTCACTGCAATCATTCATTTTGATATGCAATTATCTGATCTAACTTCATCACATATCATATTGTTCTGTCTGATAATATCTGTAATCTCAGGAATTCCACTAATGTCAGGATTTACCCTGACATTATTGATCAAACAAAGCATAAACCACCAAACACTTAGCCAAAATAAATGAACATTTCAAATCAATTGTTCATCAGTTTCTCAACTAAAATCTTAAATCTATCAAAGCTGAATAACCATTAACTTTTCATCAAAACCAATTGAGTCCATTGAATAAACTAAATAACAACCAAACAAACTGAAATTGATGCAAAATGATATAAAGCTAGGATCCTACCAATCTTTTCACTGATAGTCAATCTGAAATCTGGAGTTTGATATGAAATTGATATAAAAATAGAATCCCATCAATGAATTATCAATTAATCAGAACAATCCTCTTATTTATATTATGAAATTGATGCAGAACAATGTTGAAATTAAAAATTCCACCTAAACTTTTCAGAAAATAACCTTAAAATTTTATAAAAACTAGTGGAGTTAAATGGCATAGCTCAGGTTTATTTGTTACAAAATGGTTTGAACTGATTAAATTAGGCTTTATATCATAGACAAAAATAAAATAAAAAATTAGTAAATAATAAATAAGTTAAATAAATGAGTTAAATTTACATATTAAATTAAATAAATTAAATAAATAAATTGGGGTTTATTCTTAATTTGTATCAGATAAACTAATTGAATTAAATTATAAAAAAATTAACTGGGAATTGATCCCTGCAACTATAAGTTACCCTTAGAAATAATCATGAATCATTTATTGCTTTTTGTTTAGTTTTGGATGAGCAATTTGGTGAATCATTTGATATATTTGAAAATTCTCAACCACTCAGCCAAATAGATTGAACCTATCTGACCCAATGATTTCAGATGTTATTCAGTCAGTCAGTGCTAGTATTTTATTAAGTAGACTAGCTGAAAACACATTCTACGCTTGGGTGGCAAGCATATTTTCAGATTTTTTTGGTTATCAAATTGGTGTTATCTAATTGAATTAATAGGACAATGATTTTCCTAAGTGGTTGGTAATTTAATAGATTTGGTAGGTTCAATGGTTTTATTATAAGCTTTGAAATAGTTTGAGCTCTTAAGTTCTGTGTTGTTTTTAATTACCAAACTTGGCATTAGGGTCAATAACTAGGATCATGAGCTTCCAGTTGGTTTACTTATATTGATTGTCTTAGTAGTATATCATCTTGAGTTCTATATTGATATCATAATGATGTTGCACAGTTAACCATGATTCTTTATGCGCTGATTGACTAGGAACTCTAAATAAATGGCATATGTTTTTAATTAAACATAAAAGGTGTTTTTAAAATATCACTTCACCACTGCCAGAATTAAGTTTATCTAGTAGATAAATGTCAGTCAGTGTTAGAGTTTTTAGTAGATATCTTATAGTGAAGCTACCTGGTGTTGCTCAGGTTTTATAAACAAATAACTCAAAATGATTAAATCATTTTATATATTATAGATAGATAGAGGTATTATCCAGTATTACTTAAGTTTAATAAAAAACAATCTGAATTGAGTATATTAGATTTTATATCATATATAAAACACTAAACTGCTTAGCTAATCCCATTAAACATAACAAATCAACCAATCACTGAGTGCTTGATAAACTAAACTTATCAAAAAAAACAAAAACCATCAACATCTTACCAAACCTGTTTATCCTATTTAATCAATTAATTACTAATTGCTTACTAAAAACATCATGTTTACAATAAGCCTAAAGCCACCAACTGCTTGGCAAACCATTAAAATTTCTATCAACCTATTATCAAACTGCTCAGTTGTAAAGAAATACTGATTACCATTAAAAGCATATATGTTTCTCTTCTTACCTATAAAACTTTTTATTTTACTATTGTAAATGGTTGTACTTATTCAGATATTTTCTTGGGCATGTGCAGAACAGCTCACCAAGATTTCACCACAATCAAATGAATTCTATAGGAATTCATGTAGGCAAAACAAAGAAACATATATTTTTATATATAGAGATAAACAATTGAAGTAGGTTTTGCTTAAAGCCAACCCCAGTTAGTCCTATATTAAAAAAGGCATTTATTAAACAATATCAAATTTTGATTAGCTATTGTCTATTACTCTTGTGTCTTTAAATAACTATTATGGGTCAATACATTCAGTTTTTCTGGTTTAAAAGAAAAACAGCCCATTTAGAAATTCTCTGATTGAATCATTAACTCTATAAGCAGTAAATAATATTTAGGTTTCAAAAAGTTTGTATCAGCTTTCTGGAGAACACAATATAGCAAGTTTTAGAAAAACAGCTTTAACCCTTATTATGTATATATTAGATATAACAAAAATAATGCTATTACCCAATCTATCCACCTTGGAAATGAAACAAGATGTTAAAATGGGAGAGTCTCTGGACCATTAATATGGGATTTAAGTGCTTAAACAAAATGCTCAGAAACAGATGTATTAAAAGAAAAAGCACGCTCTAAAAGCATCAGGAAAAAAGCTAAAAGGAAACATTATTTTAAAAATGAGGCCATTTGAAGCGGCATCAGCTAAAGAGAAGCCACCCAATTGGCCACACTTATATTTTGCTTATATACCTTCTCTAAGAACTTTTAGCACTCAATCATCACAAAAAAATTTAACACTTACTGAAGCATGACCTCTAATTGAAGCAAAATTGCATAGTGACCTAGAGCGTTAGATGCGTTCAGTTAACTTGGTACCAAGAAACTTGTCTAGGTATTGTCATTAGCATCAATAATGGTAGTCTAGCAAGAGCTATTTGTATAAATGACAGTTGTCCACTATATATAGAGCTCAATATAAAATTAATTAACAAACATAAAACTCACTACTTAGAAAAGTTTTGAAAGTTCAGAAAATCTCAAGGTGTGATATAAATCAACCATAATTCAACTACCTAATATCAAAAATTATCATATTTTATGTAAAAATCAAGATACTGATATCAGTTCAGGCGTGATTGTCTGAAATTTAAAGATTTCTTTTTGGTAACAGAAGAGCTGGTGCTGAAATTCAAAATATATGGATCTAAAATTGTTTAAAATGAGAAATTGATATCTTATACTGCCAAAAGCTCAACTGCAAACTAAATAAAGTTTTATTTTTTTCAGGTAAAAAGTGGATAAGGCTACTCTGGAAATGAAGACATGCCTACCTTATTAACGATAAACCTGATGCCTTTAGGACAATGGAAGAACACTAAAGAGTAAGCATAAGTTTAAAAAGTTAAAAACCGCATCTTGAGAGTGGTAAAGGGGAGGTCTTAACCAACACTTCCTCAACATTGAGTCAAGTTCCAAGGAACATATAAAAAATCTTGAGAAGGAATTGCTTACAAAATTCTATCAAAAGCTAGTTAAAAAATATGCAGTCCTTGAATGTTGCTGAAGTAGGGGTTTAGTAATAAACTTTTTCAAAAACTGAAGTTTCAAAGAAAATAAATCAGCTAGTAGACGCTGCAGAAACTTTATATAACAGGGGCTTGCCTTTTGGGCAAGAGGAAGCTGCTATAAAGACATGAGTTATGGAACGTTTAAAATGAGTTCCTCATATGACTGTAGAGAGTACATCAGTGTGTAATATATATAGTTCATAGTGGTATTACCTGGCATTGCTCAGATTGATAACAAATGATATGAATTGTGTATTTTGGTTTTCATATAATAGATGTCAGTCAGTACTTGTTAGAGTTTTATTAAGTAGACTAGCAGAGTAATCAGCATCACTCAGGTTAGCTATGAGCTTGCACTGACATAGCATAATGGCTGTTCCAGCACTATGCTCAAGCCACTCAGACCAACAGCTTTACTGTTGTCCTTGTGCTGGTGAGCTATGTGTCATCACTATAATTTATCCACTCAAACTAATGACTTTGCTTTTGCCCTCATGGCTGGTGAGCTGGTTATCCTAAATATATTTAATAATCTACTTAAAGCTCTAGCACTAATTTTTGTTTAGTTCCAGGTGAGCAATTTGGTAAATTATTTAATATAAAAGACAATTCACAACCACCCAGCCAAAATAAATTGAAATTATCAATCTTGATGTAAGTCAGGCATTTAGTTCTAGAATTTTATTAAGTAGATTTTTTCCTATTTTTGGGTGATCAATTGTTAAATTCAGGTGAGCAATTTGGTAAATTATTCAATATATTTGCTAATTCTCACCCTCTTGCCTAATTAAAATAGACCTATCAGACTCAATGGTTTAAATAATCAGTCATTAAGTCAGTGATAGTGTTTTATTAAGTAGATTTAATAAGTAGATGTTGATGAAATGAGATTGCAACAATTTTTCAATCTTTGGTCACCAGAAATGATGTTTGGAACTTGTTTCATCCCATCAATTTTTCTATATAACTGTTGATATATTTATAAATAATAAAAGCATGTGTTTGTGTGTGTATGTGTGCACAATTACCAGCCAAAACTATAGCATGTAGAGCTTTAAGTTTTGGATATAAGTGGATGGGAGGGGGTCCTTGTGCACCTTGAAGCCAATTTTAATTTCCTAGTAAAATAAAAAGTTTATATGTAATAAGTGAAACTTTATATGTTTAATAGTACTTGTTATATTATTATGGCTGAGCAGTTTGATATTCAGTTGATTTATAGTTAATAAGGTTTGTTAAGCGGTTGGTGATCATTTGGCTAAGATAGAGTTAATTGTTTTAGTAACTAGATAGTGACTTGCTGATCTGATAGTTAAAATGGATTTTGCAAAGCAGTTAGTGGGTTTAGGTTGGTTCAATAGAGTTGAACAATTACATGTTGATCAAGTGGGAAGAGTTTCAGCGGTGAATAATATAAGTAGTACCCCAAAATCATTGGTTGACTCTCAATGGAATCCTTTGGATCATAGTAATTCTTCTACTCATAACTATGACCCAAACCCCTAGTTTCTTGCACTCAAGCTCTCCAAAACCTCTGGTGAAATAGGCCAGCTAACTGTTACGCAAACAGCATGTAAGATTTAGACCAGCCTGCCAGCCTAGGTGCCAGAGCACCCAAATGGCAAACCAGAATGCCAAAGGCACTGCTGCTGGTATGACGGATATGGAACTGGAAAGGAATTCCACCAAAAACTGTCGGTGAGCCAGAATCTCATACAGGCTCATAATAAAATACCAGATGAGTACGGCCATTAACCCTGAGGGGAGTGTGTGAGGGTTGGCAGAAAAGACGCTTTATTTTTTAACATAAAAAAACTAAATTTTAGGAAAGGTTTTAATGGGAAATTTAGAAAGAAAAAATTGACCAACAATTTTCTCAGTGCAATTGACTGATTATATAGTGGCCAATTAGAGAGGAAACAAGCTGGGATCAGGTCCCTCAAGTTAGACCTAATTGGCGAATTATTTGGGAATGGGGGCAGATAAGTTTACTGGGAACTGACATCAAAGAATTCAGCGGTAGGCTGAGTCACTGTCAGTTCAACCTCAAACGCCTGAACTGAGACTCAACTGCATTTCTGGCAGTTGATGAGATGGCGTCTAGCCCAACAAGCAATGGAAATCCCCCAAGGTTACCCCACGTAGGGGAGGTCCCAATTGGTTGGAAATGGGTTCAGGATGCCCAACCCGCCCATGCCCAGTCACTGAGCCGTTTGTTTGGTTAAAAGCGTTGAATCAGCCGCAACACCCTATTGGCTGAAAGGGAGCTTCAAACTATTGCCTATGGTGTTTGATGCTGCTACCTGTGAATCAGGGATCATCCCAATGATTTTGGAAGGGGGTTAATTTTGATGGTCAAGGTGTTGACTGAATCAAAACTGTTGGCGATTCTGGCTGATGAGTCGATCTTCATTCCTTTTTGAATATGTGGATCCTGATCATTGGGTTCATTTCCACTCATTTACAGACTGATCGACTTCATTTTAGCAATATTGGTGAAAATTTCCCTGATCAGGCGTACAAGTTCAGGAGAGGTGAGTATGGGCGCTGGGGGAGGGATCCAAAGAGGGAGAGCTGTTACCCAGCGCTTGGCTACCATGTGGGCAAGATCACCCTGGGTGATGAGGGGTACAGCCACCCTCTTTGGAGCCTTTTGCTTGGAAACAGGAAGATGGCCCGATTGACACACAGGGGATGTTCCCCCAGACTTACATTACCCTTATTTTTTTTTCAAAGGAAGGGCACCACCGCTGGGAAACTGCACCAGGGCCACATTTTTGTGTGCATTGGGTAATTTTGATCACCATGACTGTTGTGACTTTTTGGTGGGATGGGGGCATTGGGGTGAGATTCGTGAAATGCATTAACTAGCTCCATGCAGTTAGTGCAATCGCAAGCCTTAACCCAGCTGTTCTCATAGGCTGGATACCCTTTCCAAGCCATGAGATACTGGAATGACCACAGGGTTTGTGGGATGCCAAGTTGGTCTCCACCTTGGCTTCCTCCGCATCCTCTATCACAATAGGTTTGGGTTCCACAGGGATGATCCCCTTGAAGGGGGACAACAGAGATACATGGAAGACAGGATGATGTTTCCAATGAGCTGGCAGTTTCAACTGGAAAGCGCCATTGCCCAAGTCTTCCTCCACCAGGTGGGGACCTGAACGTTTGCTTGCAAACTTTTGGGATGTTACCAGCATCTGCAGATGGCGGGTGTCCAACATGATGTGAGAGCCCACCACAATATTGTGACCTGGAAGCTGTTTGTGATCCGTGAACCATTTATAATCATTGATAGCCTTTGAGAGGTGCTCTCATACCAAGGACTGGGTCAGCCAGATATGCTCAACATGGGCTGCGGTAGCAGGGACCTCTGGGCATATACATGGACCAACTGAAAAGGAGGGGTTATAACCTAACGTTGCCTCATAGGGAGAAAACCCCATAGAGGCGTGATTACCATTGTTATAAGCGAACTGGGCAAGAGGGGTCATCTGCCCAAGTATCCTGGGTGGCCAAAGTGTAAAAGCGCAAATACAGTTCCAAAATTTGGTTAACCCACTCAGTTGCCCGTCAGACTGGGGGTGGTAAGCAGTGGAGCGACAGGGGGTGATTTTTAGGGTGGATAATAGCTCATTCCAAAATCACGCTGTAAGTTGGGGTCCACGGTCACTGATGATCTCTTATGGGAGACCAAACATCGAGAATACATGGCGTACAAAGAGCTGAGTGGTCTCTTCAGATGTGATTGCAGAAGTATAGGGAATATAAAGGGAAAATTTTATGAATTGATCAACCACAACCCATCACTGCCAAGAACCCATTAGAACAGGGAGTTTAACAACAAAGTCCACAGACACCGACGTCCATGGACCCTCCACCTGTTGTAATGGTTGTAGGAGTCCCTTCCTCCTGAGCGGTCTGACTTTGCCTGAGCACAGGTAACACAATCAGCGATCCAAATTGGAACTTCCTTTGTCAAGCCCACTCAGTTATAGGTTTGCTTAATCAGTTCAATGCATTTTTTGTTGCCCAGATGGCCAATTGTGGGAGGGTCATAATGCGCATGAAATACCTTGGCTCAGAAAAAAAGGGGGAACCCAAATTCTCGACCTAAAATAGATGATTCCCTCCACCAAGGAGTACAGAGAGTGTTTATGATTTTGAAGGGTCAATTGCTTGAATAACTCCACCCCTTCAGGGCAAGCCATTTGACCGGCTAAGACCTGAGCAACTAGTGGGGGCGTTGGGGGCAAGGGCAGCGGAAGAGACAATGGGGGGAACAATTGACAAAATCTGGGCACTGGGAATAATGGTAATGAGATCCACTTCATCTGAATCTGTGGGACAGTGGGTGGGGTTTCAGCTGAGGAAATTGGGAAGTATGTTGAGCGCACCTTTTACAAATTCATATTTGAATTAAAACTGCACAAGTTCAAGTATGTTCATGCTTGCAGTGTGCCAATTTCTGGGGTTTTAAAAATACAAGAGAGCCTGGTGATCTGTGCGGACTGTTAACTCATGTTGAGCACCCTGTAACAGGTACCTCCAATGAGTTAATGCCCATGCTACGGCTGCCAACTCCTTGTCATAGATGGCCCAAGACTTCTCTGTAGAGGTAAACTTTTGGGAAAAATAGGTGACTGGATGTTCCAAGCCATTGTGCTCTTGGAGCAACACCGCTCCCACTGCTACTGAGGAGGCATCACATGCAACGATATATTGCTTGGCAGGATCCACATGTTTCAAAATGGGAGGGGATAAAAACACCTCTTTGATTAATCTGAACGCCTGTGGCATTTGGGCATCTAGCGAAATGGTACATTCTTCCCTGTAAGGGGTGGAGCGGGGCAGCAAGCTGGGAAAGTGCCAGGGAAAAAATTTTTTAAAAAATGATGGTTCCCAAGAAACTCCATAATTGTTTCTGGGTTGTTCAGAGTTGGCCATTCTTGGATAGCATCCAACTTATTGGGAGGAATTGCGTAGCCATCTTTAAGGATGAGGTTCCCAAGAAAGGTAACTTCCTCCTTATAGAACTCACATTTGGAAGGCTTAATGAATAAGCCTGCCTTATGCAAGGCGGCCATGACCACTTCCAAGTCAATAGCATGTTGTTCAGGAGTTGGGGAGTGAACCAGAATGTCATTGATATATGTGACCGCGCAAGTAAACTGGAGGTCACCCAGTACATTGTCAATCATATATTGAAACGTAGCTGGAGCATTCTTCAGCCCAAAGGGCATTACGCGGAATTGGAAAATGCCTCACTTTGTCTGGATTGCTGTTAACCATTCTTGCCCTTTCATTACCCAAATCTGGTTAAAAGCGTTGACAAGATCCAGCTTGGAAAACACCCAAGATTTGGTGATTTCTTGGCTTATCATCTGCTCTAAAGGCAGGGGTAGGGATCAGAAACCGTGACTTTATTTAAGTGTCCATAGTCCACGCAGGGGCGGAGAGAACCATTGGCTTTTTTAGCAAAGATGATGGGAGACGCGACTGGTGATGTCTCCTTAAACAACCACCCTTTTTTCAACATATCGTCCAACCAAGTGTTGAGCGCAGCCTCCTCCTCTGCTGTGTGGGGATACAATGGGCAGTTGATATTCACCAACTCCACCGTTGTACAAAATCCACAGTCAAATCTAGTGTGAGGAGGCAGATGATCCGCCTTTTCAGAATTGAAAATGCTTTGATAGCACATTAAACTTTCTGGAAAATTGGATGGTATGCCCGCAGGAGAGATGAGGGGAAGTGATAGAACTGCGACCTTGAGCTTTCTTAAGAGTGATCAATTAGGGGAAATTCACCCTCCAGTTGATCATTAACGAATGACAGCATGTTAGACTCCAGGTGGATCTTGACATGTTGCCGCCACCACCATCCCACTCCTAAGATCACCAGAAACACCAAGTTTGGCATAGAAGAAAAGTGATTGCAGAAGCTGAACTAGTGTATTGAAAATGTGACTAGTCAGTGAACCAGGTATGAGGTTTGGGAGGCTGACGATGCAACCATCACTGAAAGGCCTGCATCCAGGCCAAGTTTCAATTGCTGGACCAGTTCTACACTCATAAAATTACCTGCAGCTCCGGTGTCCACCAGGGCCTCAAAGGAGACATGATGGGACCCAACACTAATCTTCATGGGTAATAAGAAGTAAGCGAAGTTCTCTTTATTGGTAGTTGTGGATGAATCCAGTGATACCAAAGAGATGGTAGTGGGGTCAGGAGAAAACCGCTAGGCTCATAGGGAGGGGTAAACTCGTTGTAAGTCATAATGTCAGATCCTACTGACATGGGTAAGATAGCTGTGGAAACTAAGGGGTGTGGGTTTGAAGTTTTGAGTGGAACTATACTATTGTGGACAGGGAAAATCTTCTTCACAACCTGGTTCAGTTGAAAAGGAGGGGCCATTGCTGCGCCAATATCTACAGAAAGGCAAAAATGGTTAAAAATAATGGTTAGTCAATTATGTCAGGCAAACAGAATGTAAGAATTAGACTGGCCTGCCAGCCTAGGTGTCAGAGCACCCAAATGGCAAATCAAAATTCCAAAGGCACTGCTGCTGGTATGACGGATATGGAACTGGAAAGGAATCCACCAAAAACTGCCAGTGAGCCAGAATCTCATACAGGCTCATAATAAATACCAGATGAGTATGGCCGTTAACCCCAAGGGGAGTGCAAGGGTTGGCAGAAAAGGCGCTTTATTTTTCAAATTAAAAAAACTAAATTTTAGGAAAGGTTCTAAAGGAAAATTTAAGAAAGAAAAATTGACCAACAATTTTCTCAGTGCAATGCAACTGATTAAATAGTGGTCAATTGGAGAGGAAACAATTTGGGATTGGGTCCCTCAAGTTTGACCTAACCGGCGAATTGTTTTGGAATGGGGAACAGATAAGTTCACTGGGAACTGACATTGAAGGATTTGGCGGTAGGCTGAGTCACTGTCAGTTCAACCTCAAACGCCTGAACTGAGACTCAACTGCATTTCTGGCAGTTGATGAGATGGCGTCTAGACCAACGAGCAATGGAAATCCCCAAGGTTACCCCACATAGGGGCAGCCCCAATTGGTTGGGAACAGGTTCAGGATGCCCAACCTGCCCATGCCTGGTCTCTGAGCTGTTCGTTTGGTTAAGCGTTGCATTGGCCACAAAGCCCAATTAGCTGGAAGGGAGCTTCAAACTATTGCCTATGGTGTTTGATGCTGCTACCTGTGCATTGGGGATCATCCCAATGATTTTGGAAGGGGGTTAATTTTGATGGTTAAGGTGTTGACTGAATTGAAACCGTCAGCAATTCTGGCCAATGAATTGATCTTCAATCCTTTTCAACTATGTGGATCCTGAACATTGGGCTCGTTTCCACTTGTTTTCAGACTAATCAACTTCATTTTGGCAATTTTGGTGCAAATTTCCCTGAAAGCTTACAACTTTGGGAGAAGTGAGTGTGGGCGCTGGGGGAGGGATCTGAAGAGGTAGAGCTGTTACCCAGTGCTTGTCTACCACATGAGCGAGATCACCCTGGGTGTGAGGGATACAGCCACCCTTTTTGGAGCCCTTTTTCTTGGAAATGGGAAGATGGCCCAATCAACACACAGGGGACGTTCCCCAAGACTTACACTGACCTGAAACTCCACCCAAGCACCAGCTTGAATTTAGTCAATATACTAAGGGAAAACCTGCCCCCATTATAGACTTGAAGGGGTCTTAAGAGGTGAAAATATTGTTCAGATACCTTTTTGGATCACCTATATTAAATTCTTACCACATGGACATATTGTAACTGCTGTCAATCACTCGCCTATATTAAGTCTAGATGAGGTAAAGCGACTTTTTAATTGCTCTCATATGGTAAATCTTCATTTACCTAAAATGAGCCACTCCCCACCTAATCTGAGTTTGCAGGTATCTCACTATTAGCCTTCAAGTAGTTTCTTAACTAAGGTGCAATATTTTAATAGGGGTTTACTTTTACCCAAACAATTAACTGAATAAAAATACTATAAAATAAAATATTTTATTATTACTAAAAAGTGTATCATATTATAATTCACATGGTGGCTTAATATCACCTACAATCTGCAACAGTAGCTGACGGTTTTTTTACTACTGCCTCTGCTGGATTGTTATAATCCTGTGAACCTTGCACCGATGAGTCTAAACAAGCCAGGATTCCTACAAGTGGTTCTCACTGTGTAATTTCCTGTATACCACAAAAGATCTGCTAAAAATGGGTGTTTTTGGTAATTAACCCTCACAACCTCCCCGCTGAATATTAACCCCAGCTAGTTTTTTTTAGAAAAGTTGCTAGCCAGTGCTCTGTCTCTTCTTAAAACACTTGAACCGCGCTCATGTATACCTCTCATGGGGCTGCTCAAGTTATCTCAAAACTTCCTTTAGAGACAAGGTTACCCCAGGTGAGGGTAGCATTGCCTCTTTTCTCTTCTTTTATTAATCTTCCATGGATTGGACGATAGATCCCCAAAAATAAATCCCATCCTCCCTTGCCTAAGCCGCTTAGCCTATATGGTAATGGTCCCTTATTTGGATACCCTAGTACCTTGGAAGAATTAAGGCAACGCTTATTGAGGAATTTGGCTCAATGAAGTCTACAAAGGAAGTTATAGGCGTTTATGGGCCTAAGCATGCGAGAAGGAGAGTCAGTTGCCACATTTGTTGACCAGTTTCACAGTGACTCCCAGCCTCTACTACTTTCCAAAATGCTACCTCTTGATTACACTGTCGCGGCCCTTCTGTCTGGTTTAACCTCTTACCCTCCTTCAGCAAGAAATATTATCTCAGTGGAACGCTCCCTAGGGAATGTTCATAATAAAGGAAGCTTTATTTGAGGCTGCTGATCTCCAGGAGGCTGAATCTACCCAAGGAGTAGTGCTTACATCTCACATCTCACCCACTGAGAGTTCCTGGAATATGGGAAAATGAGCCCCAACGACTCTCCTTGCACCTCCCATGCTGGTTACCCTTCCAAAGTCTGCTTCTGTGTGGAGATCAAAACCAAGCCATGCCCTGAAATGAGAGGTTCGCCAGTTTGCACCAGGAGTGGCAAGGTCGGGCTCTATTCTATCACAGCAACCCCCCATAGCCCCTGTGAAACCAGTTGACATCTTGGCTCATCCTGCGCTCCCTCCCAAGTGATTACTACTTCAGCTCCACCTTTACATTCGTCCAAGATGTTACCCATCACATCCACAACCTCCTCTCAGGCCATGTGTCTACTAAGAACTTTCTCTCCGGTGTCAACAATAATCAGTGAAGCTAATAATTTCCCTCTAGCCACCAAAAGGGTAGTTGAGAAAAAAAGGCCCTCATCTGTGAGAAGGACAGGCCATTTCTCGCTACCCTTCTAATGATTCTCTAATGTGCATCAACAACCCCTCTGATGACAAATCTGAAGGGGGTTGTGAAGATGCCATATATTATGTCCTAAGAGCCCCAGTGGAAGTGAGGATACCAGATAGGGTGGGCTATGAAAGAGTAGATATGGCCAAAATACCCTGAATGATTTATCTCTGGCAAATAATGAGGTGTTCAAAGATTATTGATAAAGTCAGTGATGCTGACCAGGTTATTGCCACACTGATCTGATCTACACATTGTGTTCAGACCCTACAGCTACTAAATACAGAACCCTGAGACCACCCAACATCTTGCCTCTACTTTTCCATGTGAAGGAGGTTCTTGCCCTTCCCTCTACTTTGGGGGAACTATAATTAAGGTGAAGGTTGTCATCAACAGGGTGTGGGTTCTAGCCATTCTTTATACAGGCGCACCAGTCAATGTGGCTTATTCAAAGCTTATCCATAAGATTAAGTTGGCGCATGTAAGTCTGGGGAACGTCCCCTTTGCGTAAAATTGGACGATTTTCCCATTTTCAAACAAGAATGGTCCTAAGAGGGTGACTGTACCCCTCATCACCCAGGGGAACCTCACTCACATGGTAGACAAGCGTTAGGTAACAGCCCTCCTTCTTAAGATTCCTCTCCAGGTACCCGCGGTCACCTTGGCCAAACTTGTCTGCCAAATTGAGGAAATCTGCGCTGAGATTATCAAATCAAAGTTGAGTGATCTGAAATAAATGGTAATAAAGCCTGACAATCAAAAAACATTTATCAAAGAGGTACAAGTCTCAAATATTAGCTGGAATCACTGACATTTTTGACACAGCCAGCAGTATGATCATTGATGCCAAGCACCCCTTGAAATCATCAGGGATTATCCCCAATGTGCAGATGGTATCTTTGGGGACTATCGCAGACAATTTGAAACCCCTATCTGATGAATTGGGAGTTGTGGCTGATGTAACTCATTTGACCAAACAAACGCCTCAGTGACCTGGCACAGGCAGGTTGGGCATCCTGAACCTGTTTCCAACCAATTGGGACTGCCCTATGTGGGGTGGCCCTGGGAAATTCCTGTTGCCCGTCAGGCCAGATGCCATCATGCCAACTGATGTAATTGCAGATGAGCATCAGTCCAGGCATTCATGGATGAACCAATAGTAATTCAGCCTGCTGCCAAATCCTTTGATGTCAGTTCCAATTGAAATTATCCGCCCCCTCCCCCAAAAATTCGCCAATTCAGGTTGAATTTGAGGGACCTGATCCCTGCTTTGACCCATTACCAATTGAACACTATTTAATCAGTTGCATTGCACTGAGAAAATTGTTGGTTGATTTTCTTCTTTTGTCTTTCCAATAGAACCCTTTTTCACAATTTCATTTTTTATGTTGAAAACCAAACCGCCCTTTCTGTCAGTATTCTAACAATTCTCAGGGTTTATGTCCATGTTCATCTGGTATTTTGCTAGGTGTCTATACGCAATTATGTCTCATGCAAACTTATTTGTGAAACTCCTTCCTAGTTCCATAACCGTCATACCAGCAGCAGTGCCACTGGCATTTGGGTTTGCCATTTGGGTGCTTCGGCACTCAGGCTGGCAGGCCAGTCTAAAAATAACCTGCTGTTTTCCTGACAGCGCCTGACTTGGAATACTCTCAAGAATTTGGCACTGTGGGTTCCAACAATACTCGGGTTATCAGAGCCTACTCCTCCCTACCCATAAAAATTGGAAGCTCATCCTGTCCGCTCTTACTGTGGCTTTAGACTATAATGTGTATGACCTGCTCATTGACACTTAGTTTATGATGAGTATAACTAAAGTATCAACATAAAACAGGGATCTCTCTCTTTATTCAATTATGAAGTTCCTCTTATCTTTACTAATGATGAACTAAGAAGAAAAAATAGTCATTCATAGTGGAGCGCCCTTCATCAGCTTTACTCTACTTTATACCATGTCTGGCTGAAACTCAAAAAAGTTGCCGATAATCTTGGACGATTCAGAGGGCGTTCCGTTGTATGCGTCTGAGGAGGTATTAGTCAAGTATGGTGAACAAAAGGTAATAGATACTAAGATTACCTTGAAAATCCCCACAATTGCCTCCTGCACTTAACCAGCATTGATGGGATAAGTCCTTCAGAACCTCAGATGTTGCCAGGAATCCTAGACCCAGCCTACCAGCGACCTATCAATCTCCTGCTGGGAAATCTTAACAATAAGGACATGGACATAACGAAGCATCAGGAGGTTGGTAAGGGCCTGCTGGTCCAATTGAGGACTTATGACATTTCCATTGTATTGGGGTCTATGTCATAGATGGGCTTACCTGCTGATCAATTAGTATGCACTTTACCTCACATCCAAATTTCAGATAATAACTCCCTCTGAGCTTGAAAAAGTCCACACTTTACTGGAGTCCTATAGTAACATTTTTTTAAATCTGATACTGACTATGGGCTTATAAAGGATTGAAGCTACACCATTGATGTTCGTGATGCCCACCTTATCCAATTCATAACCTATAGGAAATTAAAAGTTGAGGAGCTCCAGATGAGGACAGAGCTTAAGCAGTTACTGGACGTGGAGTTGCTGGTGCCCTCTCAAAGCCCTTGGTCATCTCCGCTATTGCTTATAGATAATAAGAATGGAGGTCTTTAAGTAGTGATGGACTACCACAAATTGAATATTCTCATGAAAAAGGTAGTTACCCTATCACCTGGATTTATGACTCTCTGGCCCAACTCTCTGTATCAAAGGTTTTTTCCACTGTGGAATTGGCTAGTGGATACTGGCAAATGGACCTTTCTCCACAAAACTAGGAGAGATGTTCCCTTATCTGAAGAGAGGGCTTATTTTAACCATTTGGTACCCCAGGGGTTGTGCAATGCACCTGCCACATTTCAACAAGCCATGGACCTCATTTTTCAGGATCTTAAGCTGAGTTGTGTAATCATCTATCTTGATAATATCGCCATCTTCTCTATATTAATTCAATGAGCACTTCTTGCACCTAAAGAAAGTTTTATAATGCATACAGGCATCTAAATTAAGATGAAGCCCTACAAATGTACTTTTTTTAGTACTAGATGGTCCCAACCTACAAATGTACTTTCTTCCAAAAAAGTTAGATTTCCTTGGAACGCCATCTCACAGGATGGGATTCAGCCTCTTTAAGTTAAGGTTGAAGCTATATCCAAGATGCCTGTGCCTAAAATTTTTTGCAATATCCAGGTGTTTCTGGGCATGATGGGGTATTACAATCAATTCATCTCAAATTCGCCCAGATCAATGAGCCACTCATATGCCTCTTGGCCAAAAACATACCTTTCCATTGGGTTACTGAATAAAAGGCCGCGTTTGAGACACTGAGGGAGCTATTGCAACAAAGGCCTATTCTCTGACACCCTGACTATAGCAAACCCTTCATGTTGTTTACTGATGCTTCTGACTACGCCGTTGGAGCTATCTTGTTCAATTAGATGAGCATGGGGTCAATCATCACATGTCCTACTTTAGCAAGATGCTCTCAAAGGCTGAACGCAACTATAACTTCACTGAGAAGGAGTGCCTCACTATCCTGCTTTCTGTAGAACACTATCATCTTTTCCTATATGGGACTATCTTAAAGTGGTTAC
Organism: Massospora cicadina; assembly: GCA_022478985.1. Taxonomy (NCBI): domain Eukaryota; kingdom Fungi; phylum Entomophthoromycota; class Entomophthoromycetes; order Entomophthorales; family Entomophthoraceae; genus Massospora; species Massospora cicadina. The sequence continues at coordinate 71,465 of JAKSZP010017480.1, forward strand.
TGACCACGCCTCCTTAAAGTGATTGCAAAATATGAAGGATCCCACTTGATGGTTGGATGTTGGGCCTTGAAGCTCCAGCATTATGATATGGTAATTAAGCATTGAGCTGGAACTCGTGACATGTGTGTTAATAGGTTAATGTGGCTGCATGTCCTTCACTTAGACAATAGTGAAGCTAAGAGGTTACATGACCTCCTAATGATCCCAAATGCTTGGGATGATGAGGATGAACCCATATGGAAGATGCTAGCTTAGCACTCCCACAACACTAAGGTTGAGAGCGGGAAGTTATACAAAAAAGTAGGGATAACCTGGTTGCCCTATGTCAAAATTTTGATATGACTAGACAATTAAGCCCTGGAGAGCTACGTCATAATGGCGAGAATCCACAAACTAGGATGTTAATTATGAGTATTTGAGTGTCTTGAGATGAGACAATATTATGATATAACAAACTATTGGATCCCTACAGATAAGGTGATAAGGTGATGTTAACAATTAACAAGTATAACTAGATCGCCTCAAACTAAAGCAATAGAGAATTGAAGAATATCATCCCAAAACCAATGAGATTTGGTGGAATAGAATAGTCTAAGCTAATAGAATGGTATCATCTGAAGTCACTGATATATAAGCAAGATAGGGCAATTGAAGAAAAAGGTTGTTAGTAGTTGAGATAGTGGAAAAGTGAAGAGTTGCTGTATTTATTAATATAAAAAAGTGTCATTGGGGAGATTTCTCCTATTATATTTTATTTTCCAGTGTCCAGAGGACCAACAATCCCCATATTATCTGTCTGTTATTCATTGGGTTTGACCTGTGTGACCCTTACAGCATGCCCCAACAGTACCGCCCAAAAATTATAACAGTGGTGCTCACTACAGGGGGCCTATTAATCAACCTTTAAAAATTGAAATCTCCAGTTGCCGACCATGGCTCAACAGGCCTGCTTTGCTGGGGAATCTTCACAAAACGCTGCACCATCCAAATATGAGTAACTCAAACTCAATTTAGGTGTGGTGCTCAAGAAACAGGATGAACTTCTTTAAGAATGTAATGCCGTTATGCACCAGCTTGACAGCACGTCTAGTAAAATGCATTTTCTGGGACAATAAAACAAGGATCTAATCAATTGCTTGGATGACACCACATAATGACTGCATTGCGCAGAGCAGTAATTGACCATTACCTCCCAGCTCTCTCATTGGGAAGTGGAAGAATGACAAGGGGAACAATATGACAAGGAATATGACGCTGGCTGGAGCTACTACACCCAGGAGGGTAGCTCTGGATATGAGTATGATCAGAATGCCAATTCCCTCAAGTGATGGCAGTACTGCCTACAACAGATGCTCGCTCTACCTCCAAAGCACCGGACATCCCACCCTATGCTGGTCCAGCTCCTCATCAAGATACTGCTTATGTATTGACCCACTTCTCAGTACACCCCAAAAAGTTGCATCTATGATCAGGATGAGGAGGTCAATATTGAGTTGCTGCCTCCGTTCAATTGCAATTGGAATATCCATGGCTTCATCAAATGGTTTGAGTCTTCAGTGGAAGCTGCCTCTGATTGGCGTAAAGCTAAACTGTTGATATCTGCCTTGAATGTCAGGAGTGCCGATCAAGTCACCTGCTACCTTCTAAGCAGCTCCATTACTTACCAAGATGTAAAGGATACCATGCTTTGACTGTTTGGGGTACTTTAAAAATGTCACAGCAAAAAGTGGAGTTCTTGACTATTTAGTTCCACTGTAATGAGACCCTCATGGAGTTTGCTGATCAATTTATGGCAGAAGCTCACGTGCTGATTGGGGCAGGCTACTTAGTGGAAGCCAACATGTGCATCACAATGCCCTCCGCAGTAAAGCCATACCAGGAGCTTCACAATGTCATTTCTCTGATTTTGGATGATGACGTTCCCCTGATAAAAATTGTGCAGTTCTTGCGCTGCATATCCACTAACTTCCCTCTGCCAAATATGGAGTGGAAGAATACCAACTTTACTGGACCTTCTTATTTGGGGGAATATGCTCATCCTGCCCACGTTCCACCTAGCAACCCTCAAACTTACTATAATTCCACGCCTCATCCTCAGCTAAATTATTCCCAACAGTTCAACTTCCAGCCTGGCCCCATTCTCAAAAATTGTCAGCAATCCAACTACCAAACCAGACCTAGTTACGCCGAACGTTAGCAATCATCTTACCAAACTTGTCCTGGTTACACTGAACGTCCACAAAATTTTCAGCCTGGACCTCTTAAAAAACCAAGAATGCGGCTCTTATGGGGTTAATTGCTAGTAGTGTGGTCACCCTGGACACCTGTCATGGAGTTGCCATAACTGTCATGTTTACTACATGCAAATGGATCAATACTGTCAGTAAAAAGATGAAGTGGAGTAGAGACAGGACTCTCAACCTCTGTTATCCCAACCTTAAACATCCCACTAAATCAATTGTAGTATATCCAGTGGAAGCCTCTCAATATGATGACAGAATTTTATGCCAGAAACCAGTTGAAGGAATGAAGGTACTGACACAAGTGCAAGCCAAGGCTGCAGTTGATGAAGGACCACAGGAGCAACTGAAGCCATATATCTGTCAAATGTTTGATCAAGCCTCCGTGGACAAGCTGGATCCAGCTGCAAATGCACCAACCCTTAGAGGAGTAAACGTTGCCCTTCCAGTAGATGACATTGTTAAATAATATCCCAAAGTCAGTGAAAGGATTATGAGTTTCCATGGAAAAAGAGGTCCCATAAATTTCCACATATTAACAATCAAAATTCTTCTTATTCTGAGTGTACATACTGTGATATTTTTGTAGCAGAAAATAGGGTACATGCTATAATAGATACAGGCTCTCCAGTCAACATAGTCTCTACTAAGTTGATGGCAAAGTTGATGTTAAAGACTGATGTAGACCATTGAATGGTGTAAGGGACAGTTGGAATGAAAAGCACTTTCTCAGAGGGAGCGTACAGCGCGTTATCTTTTTGTTTGGGCCCATTACCAATGTATCTCTGGCAATAGTGCTACCCAACAGTAACTACAACCTGTTAATTGAAACTGCTTTCCTGCGACATTTTGGAGCTGTCATTGATATGGTAGAGGAGACCTTCGAAATTTTGGGGCAGCGGATCCCAATTTACTTTATCTCTAGAGGAGTGTTGAAGGATCTGATGCACATGGGCCATATCAATCTTGCATATAGTGAAGGAGTAATTCCAGTCCACTATCATTGACTAAAAGCAAGACTTGGCCCCTTCCCCAGCAGATATACAAACATCAAGGGCTACCTCTCTGAGCTGCTGGGCCTATAACTATTCCTTCTGGACACTAAGACATAATGACCACTGATTTAGAGGTGGAAGTGCCGGCTGGGCTTTATGGGGAGGTCGTTGAGCCCTATCAGCAAACGTGGCTTGAGCCTCATGTGGCTCCTGGGATTATACTCTCAGGCCATGGAGAGATCAAGGTTTTGTTAGCAAATGCCAGAACGAAACAATGCAAATCTGCCAACACCAAATAGTAATGTATTTACACTTGACCCTAATTGAGGAGGTCCTTCAGGTTCACAAGTTCAGTTTGCTGGATGAATTTGGCCTAACCATCAAGTTGCAACCTGGTGTAATGACATTGGTTTCATGTGAGAAAAAATAGAGTTATCAGAAGAACAAAAAAAACCAAGCAATAGCTTTATTTCAGATGTATAAAGAGATTTTTGCTGTTGATGATCATGATTTAGGGTGTTCTTGGGGGGGTAGTCCATTGATTGTACATTGGGGATCATCCTCCCATCAGTCCTTGGCCAATCCGCTGATCAAGGACAGCTGAAGATGTTGTTACCAAGGAAATTGATAATTTTCTGGAGCAAGGGATGCTTGAACCATCAAAGAGTCTGTGGGCTTCACCCATTCTGATTGTAAAAAAGAAGCACGGCATTAACTGGGTGGTGATAGTCTACTGGAAGCTCAACGGTATTACAAAGAAGGACTCATACCTCTTGCCGCGGATCGACAATACTTTGGATCAGTTGGGGGGCTCAATACTTCTCAGCGATGGACTTGATATTGGGCTACTGGTATATTGAGTTGCCCACGACAGAACAGTAGAAATGCACTGTAATCACATCCAAAGGCCTTTTACAACCAGCCCATATTCCACAAGGGCTTTTTAATGCCCCAGTTACGTTCAAACGTGCAATGGACACTATCCTTGGTGACCCATAATTGTTGTTTGTCCTCATATACCTTGATGATATCAAAGTTTTCTCTCAAACCTTTTCTGAGCACCTTGATCATCTAGAAGAAGTATTCCACTGGCTAGCTGAGGTAAACATCAAAATTAATCATCAAAGATTTAACTACTTCAAGGACCAGTTGGAATGCCTGGGGTTTGTGGTATACTCTAAGGGGCTGAAATTGCATCTGGCCAAAATGAAGGCCATCTAAAAATGACTACACAATTTAGAAATCATGACATACAGGTATTTTTGGGAATGGTTGGCTACTACTGGCGCTTCATCCTAACTTCAGCTGCATTGGGGGCTGCTATTCAAGTTGTTAAAACGGGATGCCATGTTCAAATGGACGGAATGCCATCAATACGCCTTTGACCTACTTTTGATGGTGCTGATCAGCACACCGGAGCTACACTATCCAAACTTTAATAAAAAGTTTTATGTTCAGATGGATGCGTCCCTTTCCGCTATTGAGGCAGTCCTTTCTCATAAAGAGGATGAGAGAGAGGAGCATCCCGTTGCATACTGCAGTTAAAGCCTAAATTGCCATGAGCGTGATTATATCATGACTAAGTGGGAGTGCTTAGTGGTAATCCACACATATAAGCAATTTAGGATCTACTTGCAAAGGGTAAAGTTTAAAGTTATAATTGATCACACGTTGTTACTTTAGTTGCAGAACCTCAAGGATCTTGAAGGGCGTCTAGCCCAATGAGCCTTTAAACTACAGGCTTATGACTTTGATATCCTCCACCGATTGGGAGCAAAACATCAGAATTCTGGCTGCTTATCTAGATTGCTAACCATTGCAGTTACAGAGGATCTCAGCAATGTGATGTACAATAAGATGCTCAGCAGAAAATATGACGATGAACTTCCCCAAGTAATAAAAGCATTAAATGAGATGCAGGGATACCTTTAAAAGGAATGTGGAGCTGTACAAGAGGATCAGCAATTCTATGGTAAACTTTCTGTGACCCTAAGCACTGCCTGATATTATTATGAACGCACATAAGGCAGTCAGACATGGTGGTGTGTGCAAGACAATGGAATTGTGTGCCCTCATTATTACTGGAAAAGCATGAACTTAGAGTTCTTGAAACCATTTCCTGTTGCTACCAGTGCCAAGTAAAAAAGCTGTTCTGCCAGAAGATCTCAGACTGGTTAGTAAAACCACAATTTGCTTGTCATATGGTTTCCCTTGATGTTGTTGGTCCTCTGCCAATGATACTAACTGGTCCAAGTACATTCTGGTGGCTATCGACCACATGACCAAATGGGTTGGAGTGCAGGCAATATGGGATTTGGGGGCGGTCACAGTGGCCAAGCTTGTAATGGAATATATTATCAAGTGACATGTCTGCCCTCAGTTCATTCTTACCAATAACAGAACCAATTTCACCTTGCACATTACTCCCAAGTTGAATGAGCTAATGGGCATCCACAGGGTTCTAATGACCCCATATCACCCTGAGTCCAACAGAATGGTTGAACAGGTTAATGGGACCCTGGTGAACATCCTAGGAAGCTGGTAACCAATAGACCCTCTGATTGGAGTTCCCTTCTGTCTACCGCCATCTTTGTTTACAATATCAGCTCTCATTTCACCATGAGGAAGAGCTCTTTTCAATTAATATATGGATGACACCCCGCCCTTCTGACATTGCTTTATTTGTGTGTAGAAGATACCAGCATAATAAATTCTTGCTGCTATTTGATGAATTTAGCTGACACATTGATCAAGTTACAAATGGAAGTATTCATCCAGCTTGGCCAAAAAGATTAAGAAACAGGCTGCCAATCAGGTATGGCGTAGTGGTTGGCTCAGTTCCAAGAAGGTGAGATGGTTTTGTTCCATGACCAGCATGTGTTTGGATGGAAACACAAGCTGGCCAACATATGGGTTAGTCCCTTTGATATTTGAGAAAACCAGCATCAATGCATACACCATCAAAGACCCAGAAAGTGGGAAAATCATTAAGTGTGTATACACAAAGTTTCTCTGAAAGTATAAACAATAGGAGAATTATTGTTTAGTCAAAGGGGAGATAATGTCGAGATTCTGATATGACTGGATGATAAGCCCTGAAGAGCTATGGCAGAATGATGAGAATCTACCAACTAGGATGTTATTTATGAGTATTTGAGCACCTTGAGATAAGCAATGTTGGGATATAACAGATTATTGGATTGCCTAAAAATAAGGTGATAAGATGATGTTAAAATTTGATGAATATAATTTTGATTGCCTCACACTAAGGTTATGGAGAATTCAAGAATTTCATCCTAAAACCAATTAGATTTGGTGGAATAGAATAGTCTAAGTTAAGAGAATAGTATCATCCAAAGTTGCTGATATATAAGCATGATATGGTGATTGAAGAAAAAGGTTATTAATAGTTGAGAGAGCAGAACAGTGAAGATTTTCTGTATTAATTAAAATATATAAAGTGTCATCAGGGCAATTGTTCCTATTTTATTATATTCTCCAGTGTGTTCAGAGGACTGATGATTCCCATATCATCTTTCTGTCTTTCAATGAGTTTGACCTGTGCAACCCTTACAGTGTATCCCAACAGTACCGCATAAAAATTATAACACCCTACCTACAAACATCAGAGCAAGTATCTGTAATCTTATAGTATCATGCTATCCTAGGGCGTAGCAGAGTATGTGTCAAGATTCTGATATGTCTGGATGATAAGCTAAGTTGATATGGTGGAACAGATGGAATCTGCCAAGTTTGATATGAGTATGATTATTTGAGTGCCTCAAAACGAGGAAATATTGGGTCGTTGGGAAATCGCCTCAAATTAGGTGATCATGAAATTAATGAATGAATAATTGGTGAATCCAATGAGATATGGCAAAGTGAATTACTAAGCCATGAAAGTGGTATCATCCAAAGTCACTATGATATAAGCAAGATGAGATGATTGAGAAAGGGGGTTGTTAATAAGTTGAGAGGAGTGGAACAGCGAGGATACGCTGTAGTTATTATATTAAATAAAAAGAGTATAGTGGGAGCAGGTGCTCCATATTTTATTAAATAAGTTTATTTCTGTAAGGGGGTGGAAGGAGAGTCGGTAGGGTGTACAGCTACCAACCTGAAGGTTGAGGGTTCAATTCCCACCCTTTGCATATTGATTGGGGTTCCAGCCAAAGGAAGCTATTGGCGGTTAGTAGGTATAATAATACAAAAACCTTACCCATGATGTAACCAGAAAAATCTGAGTCCTGATCCAGAGGTGAAAAAAACTTTCTACAACAGAGTTGACCCTGCTCAGGTTTCATGTCAATACTTTCTTTCTCTATTTCAGTAATGTCCATCCCCTGGTCAGCTTGCCTCAAATAAATAAAAAGTTTATTTCTGTTGCTTCAAGAGCAAAAATCTTCATATTGTTGGTCCTATTGCTCAGTGAATTTAAGTCTGTGCAAAATTGCTTATGGCTTATCTTAACAACAACGCCAATTTTTAAAACAGTATGGAAAACCTATGAGTGGGTTAAAGAATGTTAATACTGGGAGGGAGCCTTGAAATCCATTATTGAAGTCCTGGATGCCTGTCTGGCCTGCAAAAAGCAATTCATCTTTAAGACCAAGTATCAATACCAAACTACTATGCCTCAACAGCCTTTCCATACAATAAGCCTAGATGTGGTTGCCCTCATCCCCAAAATACTGGTGAAAATTAATATATATTAGTTATTTATCATTTATCAAATGGGTTGAAATTGTGGCTCTCCATGCCCAAACCACAAAAGCTACTTTCAATTTCTTTCATCAGTATATTTTTACTTGCCATGAATGTCCTCAAGTCCTCCTCGGTGACAATGAAGAAAATTTCACCTCTTAGATTGGTCAAGATGCTAGCTACCTCCATAGGGGCCCACCAGCTCTTTTGGGCCCCATACAATCCCTCTACCAATGGTATTATGAAAGAGCAAATGGAACCTTGGTATCTATACTGCAAAAAATAGACTTTTCTGATTTTCTACACTGAGACCAGTTTCTGCCTAGTGCTATTATGGCTTACCATATTAGTTAACACCAGATTATTAAAATGTCTCCCTTTCATGTTCTAAATGGGAGAGAACCTGGGATATCTACTATATTAGCCAAAGATATCTTTACTGGTAAGACAGATGATCCTGACAAGGCCGTGAAGAGGTTAGTCCAGAACATCATCTGGTTACAATTGAAGGCTTTGATTAATTTGCTAAAAACTCTCACTAAAGAGGGCCAAGAAGCTAATGAGCTTCAGCCCCTCTTCCCCCTTCCAAGTATCAGACTTGGTACTGTATTATCATAATTGTATCACTCCTAGAAGTGAAAATCTCAGGTCCCTCTTGGAAGGGCCTTTTACTATCACTTATAAAAGAGGAGATGAGTACTCCATCAAATTTCTCAGACTGGTGTTACCATTAATTGAGTCCATGAATGTTTTTTGCACCCTTATTCTCCCCCTGCCACTCTTAAAGAGGTTAATGTTGGACAATTGCATGTTTGATAAAGTGGGAAGAGTATTTCAGTGGTGATTAATATAATTATTACACCAGAATCTCTGGTTAAATCTTGGTGGAATTCTTTAAATCATATTAATTCTTCTACTCCTAAACTTTGACCCAAACCCCTAGATTCTTGCACTCAAGCTCCCCAAAACCTCTGGTGAAATAGGCCAGCTAACCAGGAACTCTGCCCAAGCACCAGCTTAAAGTTGGTTAAGATACTAAGGGAAACCTGACCTGTTATAGACTTGAAGGGAGTCTTAAGAGGTGTTAATATTACTTGAATGCCTGACTGGATCACCTATATTAAATCCTTACTGCATGGATATATCATACCTGCTGTCAGGACTCACCTGAATTAAAGTCAAGACAAGGTGAAGAGACTTTTGATTGCTCTTATAGGCTAAATTTTCATTTACCTAAAATGAGCCACTCTCCACCTAATCTGAGTTTGTATGTATCTCACTATTAGTCCTCAAGTAGTTTAATGACTAAGATACAATATTTTAATATGGGTTAATTTTAACCTTATGATTAACTTAATAAAGATGCTATAAATCTAATATTTTCTTTATTACTAAATTACCATATCTAATTCATGTGGTGGGCAAATATCCCCTATTTTCTGTAACAGCAGCTGAGAGTTTTGCTACTCCTGCCTCTGCTGAATGTTAGAATCCTGTGCATCAAGCACCAGTGAGTCTAAATAAGCAGGATTCCAAGAAATAATTTTAAATTTTATTTGGGGAAGGCTGACCATAAGACAGTCACTTCTGAAGGATTCCAACAGTAAGTCTAATTAGTTGTGGATGAATGGTTAGCAGTTTTTGACTGCTTCAATAGGTTTGTTTACTCTTAAACTTATCAATGGCCATCTACCAATTTATATAAATTAATATAAACTAATATTATCTGCTAAATTATACCCACAAATAATGCTGGGTAAAATAGGCTATTGACATGATATAGTATATAAAGTTAAATATTAAAAAACTGCTTTTCAACAATCTTATGAAATTTGACCTTACCCTTATGCTGTAAAAGTATGGATTGTGAAAATTCAAAATTTATGAACATAAGAATGCTGGATAAATAAACTAATCTTTTATATTTATAAATATAGTAACTAGCGCCTTACCACAAATAAATGAGAACATAGTAGCTATTGGGTAAATTAAACGCGTGCAAAGCCGCAGCTACCTACTAGTATATATTTAACTTCTTTGTAGAAACTGATTGTGATTATATCCTTAGCTAATTTCAAAAAATAGTTTGTTTTATAACTGGATCCTTGTATCTAAAGCGGTTACAGGACCAGTTTCACTCTAGAATATTATAAAGATAGATATACTTAGCAATGTTAATCATCTATGATACTAAGCCTCTCTAATGAAACAAAGCGCTGAAATACTGACTATAAAACCAGTTTTTAATTAACAAAACGTAGTTTACTCATACATACTTTAGGCAACCTGAACGCTATCAACAATCAGTTAGGAAGCTTATATCTGACATGTCTTTCTATATATATTATTATTTCGCAAACCATGGTATGATATCTGAAAATTTACAAATCAAGTGTTATATTGAGATAGATGTAGCCTTAAAAATTTGATATGGTTGCATAGATTAAGATTTACAGTGCTAATTAATATGTCCTTAGCAGAATGTAAGCTGATAATACATTGCTTGAATCTTTCCTCATATTCAAAACGCTTTTTCTAAAAAATAAAGTATCATATCATATTATCGTGTTATAGTTCATGTGTATATTTAATCTTTAATTTTCTCTTAAGTTTAAGTTGAATACAGTCATAATTAATCTTTGGTTGTTATGACACCACACCTAAATTATGTGATAATTCTATACTCCATTATCACTACTGATAAAAGCATGACTAATAAATATAAGCTGGGCTTTAGCAACAGCTAAAATGCTTGATTTTTAGATGTGATCACATATATCAACGCCATCATATATGCTACTCTTAATCGTGCAGTAGCCAGTTATATTAAATTTAAAGACCAGCTTATATAAATTAACCCCAACCATAACCAGAAAAAAATGATTCAAGTTTTACCTTATGGTGAAAAACTTAAGTGCATGATATATGCCTTATGGCTGAAGGTTATTAGAAACTTTCTTAATGTTTTATCTACTGTTATGATATGATACTATCATTGTGTTTTGTCATTTAACTTTTAAAAGAATAATACCTGTGATGGTTAGATTACTTAAGTAATGGTTGGATTAGCCTAACTAAAACTGTGTATGACAGCAGGCAAGTAGCTGGCAGATAGATTAGATTTTAATTGATTTAGATTAAATTAGGTAGCATTTTAGTTGTGGTGGTTTAGGAAACTATCTTATAAATAAATCATTATAAATGCATGTTTATTTCAACACCTACTCAGATAATTTATCAATCTCAGATAAACTTGACACAAATATCTTCTGATATATATATATATATAATTGTTCAGTCAACTTGATTAGTTCAATATTTCAGGTATAAGGTTGGCAGTTTTTACTTATTTAGTTTTTACTATTTAGTTTTTGTTATTTAGCTGATTTATCAGTCAATTATATGGTAAACTTTCAGATATCTATCTATAATACCTCATTTTATTTACTTGGTTGATTTAATTGGTCAATCTATAGTGAATTTACTGACCGCCATCTACAAAAATTCATTTTAGATCTAGTTGATTTAATTGGTCACTTTATGCAAAAACAATCCACACCCATAGTAATTTAAGCTCGTCAGGTATGATCTCATACTTGAACATACCCCCCAGCCATAGGACATATATCATGTCAAAAGATATCCAAACGGTTCTTGAAGTCATAAATTATTTAATATAATAAGCAATATAAATATTAAAATATTCCCCCGTGGTCCAGTGGCTAGGATTCCACGCTCTCACCGTGGCGGCCAGGGTTCGATTCCCTGCAGGGGAGTATCTATTTTTAACCAACTTTGAAAAGGAAGTTCTCAATTCGACCTGTATACCTTTTTTGTTTTTTTTTGTTTGTTCGAGCATAACCGAAACTACTGGATCAATTTGGATGCCCCTATTTCATAAAAAAGAGTATGCTCCACCCTAGGTCCCAATTTATTTTTATAAGGATTGTTCCAGTATCTGACCATTAATTTAGTAAGTATACTAGCCAAGTAACCTAGCTTTGCTTGGGTTTATAACTTATCAAATGATTCTAATCAATTTTATTTTTATTGGTAGAAGCGCAGTTACCCGGCATTTCTCGGGTTTATGAGCTCGCATTACATATAAAGGCTGTGCCAGCACTACGCTTGAGCCACATAGACTAACAGCTTCGCTCTTGCCCTCGTGGCTAGTGAGCTGATTATCCTAAATCTACTTATTAATCTATATATATATAAATGAATGTCTGTATGTTTGTCTGTCTGTCCCGAATGCATTCCTATATCATTCGTCCAATTGTGATGAAACTTTGGTGAGTTGTTGTGTGCATGCCTGAGAAGGTTTATGAATTTTAAAAAATATTATTTTAATAGTAAAATAAAAAGTTTTATATGTAACAAGTTAAAATCCTATATATACTTCGATGGTATTCGCTATATTGTTATAACTGAGCAGTTTGATATTCAGCTGATTTGATATTTTAAATGGTTTTGTT